>JAKSZP010018595.1:0-141389 GCA_022478985.1 Massospora cicadina | reverse complement strand
GGTCTAGTCATCCACACCTGTGGCTCCAAGCCACACCAAAGTGTGCCAAGTATTATCTTTTGTGTTCCTTCGTTTTTGCGCTCTCTTCCCATTTCTGTTTTCCGCTTTTCCTGCTCCTACATATCGGATGTGTCTGTCCCCTGGTCGGCCATCCTCATATTAATAAAAAAAGTCTAGCAAATAGTGGCATTTATTTGGGGTGAACTCAAATTTTGGAATAGAATTCCAAAGTGAGGTCCCTTGGGGGTGACTTTGCTTTGAAATATTATCAAAAAAGGCTATATGTATTGTCATTCATGAGGCGCATAAAAGCCTCCAAAATAACGGCGTCCCAGCAACTCATTGGCAAATGGTAAACCTCAAAATGGACAATCACTTAAATAAATATCTAGATATTTATCCCGCTATCTACTTAATTATGAAAACCTCATTGGAATAACGGAATGCAACCATTGACATAACAAATCTAGTAATTACTAACATTATGATATTAATGTATGATCATTGACTGTTACACTTCCTAAAACTGGAGTGCCGTTAAAATGGATGTCAAAGTGCCAACTGGCCTTCGATATATAAGGCTATGTCTCACCCAAGCACCAATTTTGATGTACCCAGACTTTGAAAAACCGTTTTTTATTCAAATGGACGCTTTACTTACCGCCATAGGGGCAGTGTTATCCCAACTTGATTCTGACGGAGTAGACCATCAGTTGGCTTACTGTAGTCAGACCTTGGATGTGAATGAAAAAAACTACATGGTAACTGTAAAATAGTGCTTAGCCGTCATCTATGCTTATTATCAATTTTGCGTTTACATCCATGGGATACACTTTACTGTAGTAACAGATCATGCATCTCTATGCTAGCTACATAACTTGAAAGAGCTGGAAGGGTGACTAGCCCACTGGGCATTGAAGCTACAAGCGTATGATTTTGAAATGCAGCATCGCCCTGGCGTCAAACATAAGAAGGCAGGTGGACTGACCCAGTTGCTGGAGGTAGATTTACTGGATGATAGGATGATGAAATGTTTGATAGAATGGTAGCTCAGCAATATGATAATGATTCTGAAGAGGTTCAGCAACCTAGTAAAACTAAGAAGGGATACCTTTTTTAAGGATGGAAAATTTATATGATCATTGACAAACAAACCATTGAATTTTTGAGGCCATGGAGTGAACTGACTTAATTGTCATGGCCCACAAGGCGACTGAACATTAGCGAATCAAGAAAACGCTAGAGCACCATCTAGTACTAAAAAAAAGAAAACGCTAGAGCAATTACAATCCCAGTATTATTGGGATTTCATGTCATTTAATGTTCTTGAGACTCTTAGCAGTTGTCAGGAGTGTCAAGCGGATTCACCTTATTGGAGGGCCACCTCTTGTCAACTAGTTAAACCTATCTTCACATGGAATACAGTCTCCCTTGACGTCATGGGCCCTTTTACCAATAACTCTGGCAAGTTTAAATATAATTGTAGCTATTGATCACTTCACTAAGTGGGTGGAGGCAAAAGAGGTCAGTGATTAAGGGGTCACTACCATAGCCAAATTTATTTTGGAAGATATTATTACTGGCACGGATGACTCAATTTCTACTGAGTGATAATGGGCCCAAATTTGCACCAAGATGATTTCAAAGCTAAAGTAATTAATTGGCATATGTGGGATATTGTCTACGCCCTATCACCATGAGACCAATAACAACATTAAATGGGTGAATGGTACACTTGTAGGAATTTTGCAAAGTTAGTCACCAGTAAGGCATCCAGTTGGAATCTATTTCTGCCTTCTACCATATTCAAAAGAACATCATGTACCACTCAGCCATAGGGCACTCCCCATTTCCGTTACTTCATGGTAAGAAAACTGGAAATGCCTCAATTTTGTATTCTTATGTTTCAAATGAGAGTAAGAACCCCAGTCAGTATATGGATAAGCTCGCAAGAACCTTGATTCAGCTTCAAATCACTGCTTTTTCCAATGCTTTGACTCAGAAAATCAAGGCTCAAGCCTGGGATAATGAGTCCCATAAACCTTACCTAGATTCAGCATAAGGAGAATTAGTCTGGTACTATGACAATCATGTTTTTAGGAGAACTAGCAAACAAGCAACTATTTAGAAGTTCCCTTTTGAGATCATAGAGAAGACGTCAACTATGCCTCTACTCTTAAGGAGCCCGCTGAGGGTTACATGATAAATCATGTCATGCTAAGCTTTTTAAAACGTACTATTTGCAATTTGGCCTCTTGGCCTCAAACTCTCAATGGTTTATCAGACCCCACTCATCTCTATTAACTGATGTTTGGTCAAGTGGGTGGAAATGTTGCAGCTGGTTTGACCAACCATCAGCTTATGCAATATTAATCCGATATTTACACTTCACAAAAACTTGGAAGTAGGATTTAATATCATAAGAAGTCTCAACCGTGAAGCCCTCAACTTCCTAAGGAGTCGTCAAAGTTGTATTAATTTACTATTGGTACTTTCGCCTTGGCGCTGTAGATATGCAAAGATGGTGGATCAAATCCCATAACCCCAGTGAAATTTCTATCTCCTCAATCTAGTCTTTTGCTTGGGCTCCTGGCCTCAGCAGATAAGATCTGCTTCTACTTCCTTTATTTATTTTTCTCAATTTTGTCCCCTAGTACTGGCATAAAATAATTGGCATGAGGATCTATATTTATCATGGTCATTCGCCAGAGTCTCAAAGACAGTTGGCAGATCATCACAAAAAAGAAATACCCAAGCTTTGGTGATTAACTCCTAATCCTCAATCAGATAATTACTTCTCTAGTCAATCAAAATTGAGTGCAGCTTAGTATACAGGAAATGCACCAATAGAAACGCTAGTGGAAAAAAGAATATCTCGGCAGAATCCCAAAGGTATTAGATCCTTTTTTCCCTATGTCGTTGATAGCAAACTTAAGCAAAAAAGACCCCTTGTCAGACATCTGCCTTCTGGCTACAGAAAAAACATTTTGTGGGACTAAATCAGCTAATAAAATATATATCAGACATTTACTAGTCTTTGATAATGATAATAGTTTAGTTATCTATGAGGAAATAGGCCAAAAGACCCTGGCCAATTCTCGGTGGAACCTCAAAAATTGGTGTAGCACTAGTTCAAATACCTCGCGGGAAATTAACACTAATTTAAGCAGTTAGATTACTCCGACTTCATAGCAGACTTTGGGGCATCCATCAGATGGATCTCCCCCAGCCCCTACCAGTACCATTCAAGCACCTACGCGGGGACCACCCCCTTTTATAGGCGTGGCAGGGGTCCTCCAAGGTGCAATATTTTTTGAAAGGGGATTGGCTAGAATATAATAAGCCGTTACCTTATGGGTACATCTTGCCCCAAAACAATTCCCAAATCTATCATTCAGCCTAAGTGAAGCGAGTTTTCCGAGCTTCAATAGGCTAACTTCACATATTTCCTATTTCAGACTATACTAAGCTATTCTGAATTTATTATTGAAATCCCTCAAACCTCAATACAGTTAAATACTGAATGATCTGAGATTGAGAGGGGACGTTTTCCCCTTATCCCCGGCTGGGCTTAATAAAACTTTAAAAACCATAATTTAATAAGTTTTTGAAGTTTAAGTATTTTTATTATAATTGTGGTATCAAACCCACATTGTTGGATTTCATTGGAATAAGCGCCAAGTGAGCATCTCCTGCACCCAAAATCCAACACCCTTTCTGCAAACCCTGAAGCCAATATCAGAGTTCAGTACTACCTTGTGCTTTTTTTAAATTTATATCATAAAGATTTCTTTTCAGATAAAGTGTCCCTTTTTGTTAGGATTGACAAGGCCACTGTCCTCTCACAGCATCTTAAATTTTTATTAGTGAATACCTTTGCATCGAAATTTGATGCCCTCAGTGCCAATTTCAACAAGATGTATGAGTATGAATTTCTCCACATTTTGGCCAAATCATTGGACACAATTTGGATGTGCCATCAGGTGCTTATCATAATTCCCAGGTGGCAGAGTCTAATTTAGTGCAGTTTCCCAATGAACCTCAACCTGTTGGATTGTATGTGTCATTAGTTTGGGTGGAATTTCACGCCCCAGCTTTAGGGCCATCTTCCATTGACGTTTCTGAGAGGGCAGCCACCAGCTGATGCTTTTATGGATCAAGGTTTCTCTTCATTTGGTTAGTTGGTCCGCTGCCATGGTGGATGTGGCTCTTGGTAGCCTCACCCATTAAGTTTATTTAAGTATTAAACAGTTTTTGAAAGGTTGTGGTTACTTTCCATCCTTCAGATGGTCCTTTAGTATTCTCTTAAGAATCACCGGTGTCTTTTGACCTTCTCTGTCAGCTTTTCATAGCCTTCTAATGATAGGATGGGAGGTTTTGATGAACCATCTGGACTGTTAGTGGTTTAAACTCTTTGTACTGCTAGGAAAGATCCATGGGAACCAAAAATTTGATTTAGAAACTCTGGATCTACATTTAATCTACATAATTGTTGCTACAGGATGTCTCCCTAAAATAGTTGAATAATCTCCAATTCTGCCTCAACAGTCCTAGATAGCGCATTCTTGTATTCTAATCTTGAGGAGTTTTTGCAGTTAATCAATTGTACATAAGTTTCCAAAATCAAAAGCTTATAAAATCTTCTGAATCAATTGTTGCAATCCCAACAGGTCCAACAATATTTTGCTAATAAGTCAATACTATTGAGATAATTCTTAATAAACATTATTATTTCAAAATGTTTATAACTCAAGGTAACTAAACATTAGCCTTAAGGATTTGGCGCTAAGTGATTTTTTAGGCATACCACACTTATTTTTTTATTGTTTCACTTTAGCTCTTAATGAGCCAATATATTAGTATAAAGTCATTATTTAAGACTCCCCATTCATGACATTTATTGTATATTCCGCCTTTGCAACAAAAATACCTATAAGTATCTTATTTTAGAGTTGTTATTTAAGTTATATGTTTATTTTCCTCTAGGTGCAGCTTATGTGGAAGGAAGTAGATGGCTTTTGAATTCCTCATGTGCACTCACTTGTTAAAGATTGATTTCATCAATAATGAAATTAGTCCTGGAACTACCTGGTAAAGAAAATTGTTTAAACTTTTGTGGCCTCTCTGAGTTGGCATGGGTAACTAGAGACTGCATAAGCATGGATGCCTCTGCACCTTGGCCAGCATCATCAGACAATTTTGAATGTGCCATATGATTTCTCATTGAATGTATCCCAGGTGGAAAAGGATAGCTTAGTATAACATATCTTCTCAGAATCTGCTCTCTTAACTTGTGTAGTTTGTGTGGCCTAGTTGCCAATTGAGGTTTGTGTTTAACACATATTCAACACCATAAATTGGTATGATATTGTATAAAGCCTAAATTAATACATTTTTAGTGACCTTTTTCTCATTTGGCATTAAAGAAATTACCTCTCAGTAAACCTTTCTTTGCCCCACTGACATTTTATTCTGGGAACCCTGTCACCACTTTGGCAATAACGTCATATGTTTCCCTTCATGACAAGACACAATGAAGACTTGACCAATTTTAAATTGTGAAGCTCAATATTCACAACGTCTCTTCTTGTGAGTGTTTTATTCAAGCAGATTCAAAGACTGGATACTAGAGATTCTAATCTACTTAATTAATCTAGTTACTGTAGATTCTTCTTCTTTTTAGTACTAGTGGGGCCCAACCCAAGTGTGGTGGCCACGCGCTTTTATTTGTAGGTGTCAAATTGATCAAGAAAAAATCTAAATAAGGCAGCTTGGCAGATATCCTAAGCAGCTATATTGGATGGGGAAGGGGGATTAGGGTCTCAAGTCAGCTCTGACCTAAAGCCACGCGTACTGAAGAGACCCTTTCCTTTAACTAGTATAAAGTGAAATCTAAGGGAAACTTGAGATATTGTGTTAAATTTTAATAGTTGTAATTAAACTAAAGTATCTATAGCTCAGTGAGATTCAAGAAGTGATGATTTATATTAAAAATGAGAGTTTTGTCATATGGGTGCTTATCAGTAACCTCATATTAGCCGCTTCTTTATTTCAGTCTTCTTTGTGGAGTCTCTTTGTCAAGCTCCCTGATGCAAGAGCTTCTTCTCATAGTGAATATATTCTAATAAGAATGTTGTTCTACCTTTGTTCACTCTCTGATTCTTGATAAGGTTTGCAGTCTTATAGTTTATTATGTGATTATTACCTCTTTTATAATTTAAAAATCGGGTTTGATTTGTGACGCAATCTTGAGGCTATAAATCTGTATTACATTTTTTCATTTGAAATTGATTTCTCATCCAATTTGGTAACACTCAAGTCAGGTGATAGTATTTAAATGTAGAAAATTATATCAGAAAGAGTATCAGTAATGCTATCATCATTGTCAGCGTTGAGCGGAGTTCTACCACCATTGGAGAGTATCAGACTTATAACTTTCACTCTGGGAATAAAAAGGTCTTTATTTTCGCTGTTGCTGACCATAAAATTATAGTTACAAAGGTATAATATGACATAATCCATGCTAAAAATACTTTTTAGTTGCAATGTAGAAGGATTGACTTTCCTTATCTAAGAAAACAAAGTTTCATTTTAATTTGCTTCTAAAGTAATGTTAACTATCAGATTTTTTTCATAAGGTTGAGTAATTAATATCTAGTGTACTTGTGGCTTAATTCATAGCAGTGTGGTTGCACACTGCACCTTGATTTGTTGGGCTTAGTGAATCATTATCCAAGGTAGGATTCAAGGACTACATCTTAAATGCCATTTTACATTGACATGTATGGGTGGAATCCACAGATAATGTTCCTATAAAGTGAGATGACTCATTATTATGCTAGTTGATCCTCTGAAACAGTGAAAATGGCGCTGGGCGCCCCACCTGGAACATTATATCAGGATCATACAACTTTTGGAGGGCTACGATTTAGTAGATAGACTGCAAGAAGGTCCTTTGGCAATGTGCTGAGCATCACCAGGATTCATCAAACCTTATTTATCAATTTTCATGGCCATCCAATGAGAAAGATAGGAGGGTTGGGAATGATCTTATGGACTGCTGATAATGAGTCTTTTTTCACCTACCAGGAGACCTCCAAGGAACCCATCATTCTGATATGGGAACTCAGGATTTTCATTTGACCTCCTCAGGTTCCCTTCCATCTTGCCACTCTTCATGATTGTCTTCCCAATCTTTAATTGCCTTCCCCAACACCCTGTCTAGCGTATTCTAGATTTCTTATTTTGAGGTGATAACATAGCAATTGTTTAATCGCATTAATCTTCTTATAGTTATGATTTAGTAATTCTACTACATTATTGATAATGATTCCAATAGTTCCCATAAAAATTTCAATATTTAGTCAATGCCATCAAGATAATAATTAGTGTTGGTAAGGTGAGTGTGTTAAAGCACTCGTCCTTTATTTTTAGTGCCCAGGGGACTAAAGTTCTTGGTTGATAGATTATAAGTTTTAATTTTTAAAAAAAATTCCTTCACTCAGGATAAAGTACTTTGAGTGGTAAATCCTAAAGATGGTTTTTCGTCCCTAAATGAGTAAAGGTAGGCCAAATCACTAATAGAAAAAAAGAGATTAATCTTTATTTAGTAAGAGCCAGAATGTATAGGAGATCATGGAATTAATCTCAGGTAAGTCTCCAAGTGTTTTTGAGCCAAGATTTTTACTCATTACCAATCAGGGATTCTGCGCCATTCTGCTCAATTCTGTCAAAAAGGATTTAATCACCGCATAGATTGAGTTTAAACCTTGATACCAGGGGGTTTTGACGAGTAACATTCATTTGCATAAGTTGGGGGTGAACCCTGATATCAGGAAACTATTAATTTAGTCAGGGATTATTTCTGACAATAGTTTCAACTATATCTTTGGATCAAGTTTGATTCCCTTCATCAGATACACAAGAATCTTTAATTTTTGGGTAGGAATCCTGACAACGCCCCACCCTCTATATTTTGGGACAGGGGGAAAATGGTCATAGAAATTGACTGTGTACGCAATTTATCACAGTTCTTTGAGTGACCTCCACAATTAAGAGTTTATTACCTCAATTATAGATAACTTTGTAGGGAACTGACCAGTTGGTTCCCAATTTGTTGTCACAACCACCAGGCCAATGATGGTAGAAAAAGACTAGATCACTCAGTTGGGAGGTGTTCAGAGGATCATGCTTATCATCTAACTGACTAGTTTATCTAATATTGGTAGCAGACAAATTTTCTGAAGCCAAGGCCTGAGGTTGGATAATCTCTTTGGCAATACTTAGCATAGTAACTTTGGGGGCTATAGGGAAAGCTTTATCTAACATGGCCTGCACTTTAGAGGGCAGCTAAGGGATTTCTTCCTTACAAAGCTTGGAAGAGAGACATCTTAAAGATTCAATGATAGCTTATTCTATAGGCCAATATTGTACTAGGCAAATATTGTGGCCACTGAATAGGATCAGTTGTAGCCATTTTCTAGAGTATTGATGTTAAAGTATCATTTACATGCTCTACCATTCCATTGTTTGCAGGATGATAAGGAGTGAAAATACCTGAGTGGATCCCATTAATTCAGCTTAATTATACATGAATGACAATCAAAAATGTGACCATTTTTTGGAGAGAATTATGTTCTGGCACACATGCTGGGTGATAATCCAATTATATAGGAACTTGATGGTAGCTTTTGCCAAAGTGGAGGGTAGAGATTCAGCTTCTATCCACCTAGATAAATAATCAACAGTTAAGAGAAACTGATGACCATTAGAGGCTTGAGGGAGATTTCATAACTTCAATACCTCTAGTTTGGAAGGGTTCACAGGGTGGAACCACTGGATGTTGAGGTTGGGTATTAGGTCTGGCTTGACATTTACATACCAGACAGGCATTTAATACATCTTGAATTGTGACAAGCATTCTTTCCCAATAACTTTGAGTCCTGAGCCACTAGTGTTTTTTTAAAGTTCCCTTGTGGATTACTTGAAGATGTCCCTCAAATATGATGTCAGTACAAGCCAAAAGTTGTATGTAGGGTAACCATTTTTGAGATACAAGTTTATACAGTTTGCCATCTCTAGCTTGGAAATTCGTTAATTTTTTGTTAATTCTTTTTTAAAAGGGACCTGGACTCGTCTTTACATAGATATGGTTGGGTTAAGAGACCATAGAGTTGATCTTCCTCAGGGTCAGTTAAAGTTTTTATGGGGAGCCTGAGTAGGAAAACCATATTTTGGTGTATGGGCCCTGGTCAATGAATGATGGAAAACTCGTAGTTTTGAAGTTCAAACGTCCATTGGGTTAACCTCCCGTCAGGATCCCATATTTGTTGCAGCCATCATAATGAAGCATGGTTAGTAATTATGGTAAAATGATCATCATATATAATTTGGTTTGAGATGCTTAATAGTCAGTAGTAACAACAAGCATTTGCGTTCCATAATGCTATAAATGTGGTTGGCTCTGGTTAGGGTTTTGTTATATATGGCTAAGGGATGATAAACTGAACTTTCATCATGATGGGATAATATAGCTCCTATAGATATATTTCTAGCATCAGTAAATAATAAAAAGGGGTTGTCAAAATTAGATGTATATGTACTGGAGAGTGGGAGAGAGCTATGCATAATAAGTTGAAGGCATGCTGCTGCTCTTCTTTCCATTGGACGGGTATACCCTTCTTTATCACATATACTAGAGGCTTGGAGGTGTTGGCAAAGTGTGGTTTAACTGGAAATAATTTCCCACCATCTTCTAAAAGCATGTACATCACTTAGGGATATAGGGGGAAACATCTTAGAAATGGCCATGACCTTCTCGTCCTTTGAAGATATTCCATTTTTACCTACCTTATGGCCCAAAAAATTCATTTCTCTTTGGTAAAAAGTAGCATTTTGACGGCTTTAGTTTTAAAAAAGACTGATGTAACCGTAATAAACTTTCCTTAGATGAGCAATATACCTGGTAAAATTTCTTGAAAAACGGCTATATTGTCAAGATAAACTAGCACACATGAGCATTTTATTTCGCCTAAGAGTCCATCCATGGCTCATTGGAAGATGGCAGGGGCGTTATATAACCCCTGTGGCATTTGTGTAAGCTCAAATAATCCTTTTCCTATAAATGGTGCGCTTTATTTAATGGTCTTAAGGCGATAATTCAATTTGCCAGTGCCCACTGGCGTGATCCATAGCCAAAAATAATGAGAACCTAACGTTAAACGTAAGGAATCATCTATACGTAGCATTGTATATATATTTTTTATTTGTAGTAGAATTTAGTTGGCATAGTCCATGACAACATGGTGGCCACCATCCTTCTTCTGAATTAACAGAAGTGGGGAAGCCCACAAGATTTTAGAAGGTACAAGTAATCTGCTTCCAACAGTTGCTTTAGCTCTAGTGCCATTTGAGTTTCTTCAACTTTAGATTTTCTGTACGCTCAAGATTTAAATGGAGGGTTAACCTTGGTCACAATCTGGTGAATTACTCCTGACATTTTTCATAGTAACCTGGTCATAGGGAAAACTTATGCAATACTCCAAAAGGTGGTCTTCAATATTCTGGCGTTCATTGGGAGTGAGATTGTCTCCAATTTTACTTTTGACCAGAGCTATTGTGGTAGGGGATCAAATCCTAAATCTTGTAAGGAGCTAAAACAACTCACGTTGGTGATATTTTCATTGGGACATAATTTAACATAATTGACGGTGGAATACTAAGGGACTTGGAGGGTTTGATTTGTTAGGATCCCTAATAAGATAGAGATAGATTTCCCATAAGTGGGATCCAAAAAATCCCAGGGCAGGTCAAAGGTTCCTTGATAGAAGGGTTTTGGTGTCCACTTAGCTCCAAAATTTGATTAGGAGGGGTTTGAATCTTGATCCCTATATCTACGATAACTTGAGATCCAGAAGTATGCTAATAGGATGGGGGCCATATAGAGGTATACCATCTTCTGTGTCTACAGCCTCAGGGGGTAACTAGTTTTTCATAATAAGACTTAATATTTGACTTTTCAAATAGAGGAAAGATATTCAAGGAGCCATGTTTGTTTTTTCTGGGTCTTCTTTACTTTTGACTGGAGTCAAAATACTCATGGTATTCAATACCATGATACTGAGATGTATTTTTTATGGTTGGTAATGCAGTTAAACTCCCACATCAATTACACCATTAAACAACTCCATAATTATCATTTTCTAACGTGATAGCGGAAGTAATTAAATAGTTCCAAATAGGAGAGGTAAGGCAGAATATGCTCTGATTGCCCTAGTTGACTGATTACACGCAATCCCATATTCAGTTTTGTGAATCAAATCTGGAGCCATTTTTATGTTATGGATAAGTTGGGAGGATATATTGTTAACCAGTGAACTGGTATCAATTATAGCTAGGACTTTAACCTTGAGTATGACTCCCTCTACTCAAACCACCAAAGAGATGAATTAATAATTAATGACTAATAAACTTTCACTAGAATTTTTAGCAAAGCAAGCAATGAATTTTGCCATGGCCAGACTCGGGTTTTTAATGTGTATGAAGGTTTTATCTGCTAAAGCTTAGCTTTTCATAGAGGAGCTCACCGCCAGAATTTGTTTAGTATTTCATCAATGTAAAAATAAGAAAGCTGAAAATCATTATTCCTTGAATAGAAAGAGGTATTTTGATTTCTGCAGGCGCATCTAACAAAAACAACCCGATGTACTAAACATATAACTAGAACTAGAATAAGGAGATGAGAACTTTATTGTCATCAGCATAAAGAGCCTTCTGTCCTACACTGACTGATCTTTTGCCACCTTACTTTGACAAATGCGATAAAAGCTTACATTGTGGTTGGTTTTCTTACAGAAAGTGCAGAAAAATTGGATGTAGGTGAATCAAAAAGTAACTGTTACCACTTGGGGCCATAGCTTATTAAAGTTAAAAAGAGGTGCCCCAGTGGGTTTAAATACATAAAAGAATCTCCAAGATGGTTTCTTTGATATAGAGGAAAGACGTTAATTTAGACTTTACCGCCTTAAGATAAAGTAGTATACTAGTCATATTATAAATGCCAAAAACAAGGCGATGATAGCATCCAACAAATTAAGATGATTCCTGCGACCAACGTTTGAGACTTGAGATAAAATTAATTAGCAAACTCATTGATGGTTTCTCCCCAATTAAGGCTTATTCCCCAAAAAGTTTGTTTTTAGTTGGATAAGGTTAGGTAGCTCTCAAAAATTCCGAATCATGGCAGTCTTGGATTTATTCCAAGTATGGCAATGCAGTAAATGAGGTACCATAATGCCTTGAGCCATGTAGCTAAGACAGTTTATAAGGTGTTTGAGCCATTGATTGTCAGTGGCTTCTTAGCACTCTCATAGCAATATAGAGAGAAGATGCTCCCTTCTTCAGGGATGTACTTCTCTTTGAACGAAGTTTTAAATGCGCTATTTGGAGGGGTTGTAGGCAAAATGACATGAACTGACACCAGAGGCGCTCCTTCACCCAAAGAGGAAATTACATCTAGGGAATATTCTTGAGAATGAAAAGCATCCACTTGACTTCGTGGTCGTTGATATCTTTGATTATTAAATCTACCAATCATGGGTGGCACTAAGAGCCAATTTGTGGCAAATGAGCTAATTTAATTGCCAAACTTCGTTTTTAAATCGGTATTCACATTTTAAAGTTCAAGTTGGTGTTGCTTTGTGGAGAGCATTCTTTGCTCTAAGCCACATACCACAGTGGGTAAAGTTGCCAAGTTCCCAAGGCGACCATGATGGGCGTTTAGAGAAACTTTAGGAAAGAGAGGCACTTAATCACAAGTGATTGCGCTCCTTGGGCTATGCGTCCTAGTTGGACATTAAAATTTTGTTTTTTCTGAATTAACAAGTGGAGGCGTTCATTGGGATTCCTGGGTCAGCACTAGTGCCAGGGGTCCCAGTGGACAAGGGGGTCCAGGGGATCCATATCCACCAGCTTGACCATCGCAACCAGGAGCTCTGGGCTCACCAGGCATTCTCAGTAGTCCTGAAGAACAGAGATTATCCTGGGTATCGCATACTTTGTATATCAATTCTTCCAGAAAATGGAGGCGTTCATCTATGGAGGTCATAAAGTAATCAACTTCAGTTTGTAACTCTTGGGTACAAACTCCAATCTGGTTATGAATGACGATTTATAATTGAATAAAACAGTTGGAAGGTTCCATTTTGAACAAATCTCATAATTCCCTCGTCCAGAAGGGTTAACACAAACTTAAATCTCGTTGATAAGCTGCCAAATTTCTAATATCCTGAATCAGTTTTTACTGCTGAAGAGAGAGGCAGATTGATAGAGCTGGATGGGTTGCAAATGTAATGTCCCTGAAAACTGTAATGTCATAGTAGTTCCTGATGATGGAACTCAGCTACTTGTAGTAGATGGTATAAGGTGGGATGTTCAAATTGATGCAAATAGCGCTCCAATTGTCCAGCACCAATCTGTTCTCCATCAAGAGAGGAACTATTGGCCAAACTCATCATAGGGGCAGTACCGTGAGAGCTCATCTTCTATTATCTTGGCCTCTAAGGATGAATGCCCCCAAAAAGAGGAGCTGGAGAGCTTCAGCGAAGTCTGATAGTTGTAACAGATAAATCTCCACAGAAGGAGCAAGGAGGTTAATCTCCAATGACATAATAAAAGGTTGCATGCCGATGTCATTTCTCCTACATACATATTGATTGCTCAGTCACTGAGACGGATGGCGTCATGATCTGAGGAGTTGTTCAAATCTGAATCACTATTGTCCATTATAATATTATTTTTCTACGTGAACTCAGGGTATACCTGGCAGAGAGTACCAGTTTTATCAGGACAGAGGGAGTGTTAAATCACTCGTTCTTTATTACTAAATACCAGAAGAACCAAAGTTCCTGAGTGATGAATTATAATTTTTACCTTTTCTTTTGTTAAATATCTTCATTCAGGATAAAGTTTCACGAGTTAAATCAAAAGGTGGTTTTTCTTCCAAAAAATTTATAGAGGTGGCCAAATAAATAATGGCAAAAAGAGAGTAAACTTTTCTAAGAACAGGATTGTATAAGAGATCATGGAGTTAGTCTTAGGTAAATCTCCAAGTGTTTCCATGCTAAGATCTATACTCATTACCAATTGGGAATTCTGCGCCATTTTTAGTCACTTTTGTCAAACAGAATTTGATCACCACATAGATTGGTTTAAACCCCAAAAAGGGGGTTATGGGCGAGTAACATTTGTTTGCACAAGTCAGGGTTGAACCCCAATATCAGGAGGCCTTAGATTTAGTCGGAGATATCCCCACTATTAGTTTTGACTTTATCTTTGGATCAGGTTTGATTTATTTCATCAGATACACAAAAAATCTCAAATTTGGTAGGAATCCTAACAATTAGTAGAAGTTTTTTCTCAAATAAGTTGGTATTTATAAATATTATAAACTGATCATTGAGTCACTGGCGCCAAGTGATTTGATAGAATTATTGTGGCTAAATTTATAGGAAAATCGTTTAGCACTTACTGTGGTAATAGTTCAGGTTTCGTTTATGCTTCATAGCTATTCATCCTAAAATTCTATTATTTTTCACCTCAAAATCCATTTGCAAATCGAAAAAATATATTTATCATTTAAGTTTTTTATAAAATGCAATTCATGTGGAAGAAGGTAGAAGACCTATGAACTTCTTTTACACAGTCACTTGTTTAAAAATGAGTCTGCTAGTGAATTTTGTGTAGATCTGGACAGCAGATAAATAATATTGCATAAACGTTAGTGGTCACTCTAATTTTAGTGTTGAGAGTGGTATTAAAATAATTCAGATACAATCCAATTTATTAAAGTTAAACTCAGTTTTTGTAAACCACCGACCAATATAACATAAATCAATCTTAATCAATGAAAAAAAACAATGTATTTACTAGACTTAGAAAGGCCCATTTAGCCAAAAGGGTTTGGCTGCGTCTGCAAATAAAAACAAATCATCCTCATTAATTGGAAAGATCATGTTACTCAAAGGGCACAGTGTTCAAACCTGAAAAAAAACCAGAAAATTTATAGGTATTCCAGACTCTAATTAAAACAGAAAATGTCCTATATAATATCATATTTAGTTTTTATTTCCAGAGTGCACGCTTTTCTAGTGAAGAGTCAATACATTAAAAAATGGCTAATAACTTATAGCTACAAAAATGTCATGGAGCTGGCTAATAAAGGTGAGACTAGCCTTCCAGTCTATGTGAGTAAACACTCAGAACACAAACCAGAGATTTGGAGGCATAGCAGTCCATATTATTTGATTTTTTACCAAGAGGGAAAAAATTGAAGGTCAGCAACTAACAATCATCATTGTCAGCTGGCAACTAGAACATGTTGTTGCAAAGGCGGTGGATGCAGATTCTGACACAGTTGTTTCTTTAGGCAACACGGGGAGCCCAAAATTACTCTGGCAGCATGGGTTGCTGACTGCATGGAAAGGCTCAAACCTTACCCACCAGGTAGAAAGTACCTCTTTAAGAAAAGTCACATCCTGACGCCATATGGCATCCAAAAGGGGGATAACCCCAGGTGGCCACTATAACAGTTTACCCACTCAAGTAGGGAGGGCAGCAGAATTGTAATCATGGCCATTATGGCCCAGTCATTACGTAGACCTGGAACATGGCACCTATTGGGAAGCGGCAACATATAGAGAATGTATATAAAGTGTGAAAAATATGTGCAGTAGATATCTATTGAAACAAAAGTAAAAAAATGACTGACAACTGTACCTGTTTAGGTAAGGTGTATTGAGTGCTGGGGCTCGTGGAATAAATAAGATTTGCATAACCAAGGGTAACATAATATTAATTGATTCTGGCGGATCAAACTCCAAACTCCTCATGATGCTGGATTGGCTCATCCTAACCAACAGACTTAGGTTTGGATTTCGCCACTAATTTCCCCTATGGAGCGCAATTTTATTTAAAATATTAGCGATATTTTGTTTGGTGGATGGCCTGGTATACCCATAGCCAGGGCAGATATGGGAGGTCACATTGTGTAATAAAGGGGCTTACAAAGCCAAAATCTCATAGGGATAATCTCACCTTTCTAAGGCGGAGAGAGAATGACTTGATGGGGATTTATACCTGAGCATAAAATGGGTGATCTAAGTTACAACAGCCACCATTTTTCCCTTTTAACAAACTCTTAATTGGGGCCTGAGACTACTGAGAAAAAGGAACGGCCACAAATTTTTACTGGATATGGTTTCTTGATGCAACTACCTCCAGACACAACGCACTAATTCACTGCACCAACTCCTGGGTGGTGCAAAGGGGAGGCAAGGGAGCGATCTTCAGTGGGTAGTCCATCGCCCATCTCTCATTTACCATATGGGCTAAATCGCCCAGGTGAACAAGATGGAAGGCCATTTATTTAGCCCTCTTTTATACAGAATGGGAACTCCTCGTGATTGAGGCACAGGGGTGCTGTTCAGGACTTAAATAAATAGCTGGCCATCAAACCCCAGGGTTTTTATACTTGGGCTCCCTGTCAGTTTTCAGTTGAGGATGCCAGGTAAAGATTTATCTTCCCAAAGATGAAAAATTCAGCAGTTACAACCCATATTAAATGTTTATAATATGAATTTGACATATTACACCACTCCCACAATAAAGAATCTATGTTTCTAGTACAGTATAACTAAAATCTAGAGAGTTGATGACATAACCCTCACAGCTCCTGACGACACAACCTACCAGATTCAACAAGCTGAAGTGTTTTAGAATGTGAAAAGTTTCTTTATGGAGCATTACACCCTAGAGGAAAACTATTAGAAACCATTCAACCCAGGTCGCTCAGTATCTTATGCACATTTTCACAACTTCAACTCTTCCAAGCATAGATGTGGGAATTTACCAAACTGATTTCTACTTCTGACTACTCTTTTATCTAAATATATATAATCATATGCAAAATTTAGGAATTGCATCATGTGAAGATATAAAGACAATTAAGTCTTACACAACAGATCTATTCATAGCTCAATTGAATTATATAAAGTGCATTAGTTTTTGTTTTATAAAAAAGACTGCATTTTAATTAGGCTAAAGTGTACTAAATGATAAACAAAACAAGATTAAATGAATGACTATGGATTGGTTGATACTAAGCAATTAAGTTACTCAAAAAAACCCCAAATTCTTCAACAACAATTTACCAAAGTTGGAACAGGCTTTAACCAGATTATCAACTCAACTGTTTGAACAGCACATAACTTACAATTCACAAACTAAAGACTAGTTGACTGGATCTGACAGCTAAATTAAGGGCTAACGTACCCCTACCTGAGAAGTGTATAATCAGGATGGGCCACCTATTACTAAAAGGCCCAGAAGTACCCACCAGCCCAGAAGGACCTCATGGCACTCCTACACACGCCGAACCAACCCAAGATGAAGATCACAAATCCTGAATCTAAGCTATAGAGCGACAATTAAAAAAGGTGGCCCGTTGAAGCTGGTTGGTTATTGAAGGGAACTATCTCAATTCCAATCTTGCCCTAGAAGCTCTTAATGACAATATCATTTATGATAAGTAAATGTTTTGTACATGACTATTAGCCAAAGAGCCCATCAAGCTTCTTTTTATGCCATGATTGACCAAATCATCTCAATACTACAAAATCCAGAAGGTTAGCAAGAAGTGGTACTTTGGAAGGAAAATCACCAGATTGCAGAAATTTCTGAATTCACCGGGATATAAGTGCTAAGGCTTCCCTTGGAAATATGAATCATAAGGGTGAAAACTTAAATTAGATCTAATTTACTTAATCAGCAACTTGACCACTCTTTCTTGTAAGCTGGTAACTTTAAAATGAACCCTCTGAAGCAAATAACCTTCTACTTTGGCTGTACACATTCTTTATGCACCCATCACTTCTTTTAAACCATCTTTTAGGGAAAAGTATATTACATATACAGTGATATCCATAAAATTCTATATGCTTTTTAAGGAACTATGGAACTTGTCATAGTATACAAAAGGCTTAACATACAAACCTGACTTGATGATGTGCTCAAGAGATTATGATTCCTTATTTTAAGCAATGTACCACCTGAGTTCAAGGGAAGGCGGCCCTCATCAATGAGTTTGTAATCAATATACCCCTGCCTAACAGAAAACATAAGTATAAGCACATACAGCCTTAGAAGTCTAAATATAATCCAGATTTTGCTAACTGTTTCTATTACATAGCCCAGGCCTTTGCCTCAGTGACTAAAATATGCTTGATGGCAAGATAGCTGCATTGAAATCTGCTTTCTACTTTACCAAAACCTCATGTTTCTATTTATAAGGAGTAAAGAAGCTTTAGATCTATCTCTGATATCAAAGAAGTCATATTAAAACTTTCTATTTTGGAGACGCGCAAACCTCCTCAAAAGAAGTTCAACCCCACAAAAACTAGTGGTAGGAACTTTAAGCCTAGAACCATACTTAACCCCTTAAGCTATTGTTGGTTCTAAAACCACCAGAGCCAGCGTTGGAAGAAAAAATATAACGAGGCAGAATAAGAAGATTAGTCTAATGTGCAAGTCTTCTTATACTAATGAAGTTGTGCCTTAACACTAATTTAAGAAACCTATAAAGTATAAACAAGTTTTTGATGTTTTCTCCTGGAAAATTTAATATCCCTGATCCATTATTTGGAAAAAAGTATTATGTTTATATTCGCTGATCTAGAAAAACCTTCTATTACTTTTATTGAGCCTGCCATACATAAAGTCATATATATAATATCATACTTTGGCTATAACTTCAATCATGTATATTTAATGGCGCATATCATAAATGTCTTAGTTATTGTCAATACTGACTTTTTAAGTCAATGTCTTCTCTTTTTAAATTATAGAGCAAATTGATATCACTCCCAATTTTAAACCATATCCTAGAATATGGAACATCTGGGATGTCTCGCACTATACCCTTGAGTTTAATTATCTCGCCATTTCGCTTTAACCTTAGTGGTGTCTGCTCCGTCTTTCTTATTATAAATAATACATGACGTCCATATAGGCAACTAATTCCTGGCCGAGTTTGACACCTAGAAAATAAAGAGGATCTATACTTCTCATATTGGGCCACCGCATCCCTCTTATCCTAAAGAGACAGCCAAATGAAAAGGGTAGATAGATACTTAACTTGTCTTCTGGAATATCCCAAATTGATTTAGCGACTGGAATACCAAGTCATAGGAGTTAAAACAAAGATATTAGCGTTGAGTTGATGCTAATGAAAAGATGCTGACCTAATCCACTAATAAAGCTATCATTTGTCCTATATCTCCAGTTTTGGTGGAGATTAAAATACAAGTTACTATAACCTCCACGCATCTACTGGAAGTATTTGGGGAAGTTTTTTAAAATTTATTGCAGGGAAGGCCAACCATGGGACGGACACTTCCGAATATGACTCAGGAAAGATAAACTTAGTACCAGGTGAGGCACCCCAGAGAAGCGATGCTATCTCTTGTTGCCAATGGGAACGCCACTTATGGGGAGGGGGAGGGAACGTGTGAAGGGGCCGTAGCCACTATTGAGCAAGTGTGGAGGAATGGGTCTGATTTGATGAACCAGACTGGGAACCAGGAGGAGACCAGCTGTCAGCGACGCGGTGAAAGATATCCAAACATCCACGCTTGAAAGTGGTCCACCAAATGAGACCGGAATCTGTGGACAGCTTCTGTGAGGGTGGGGATGGAGCCAGCGATGGCATCCAAGACAATCGTGTGGATAGTCCACATGGCGATTGCAACCACCAGCACATGGAGGGAGGGTGGAAGGGGGGAGGCCATTGATGAAGCAAACATATCTCTTGACAGACTGAAGGGATGCGTTTGATCCTGGCCCAGCAGACGTTGGACTTCGCGCCATATCACTTTAGAGGTGGGGCACTTCTCCAGGAGGTGGAACAGCGTTTCATACTGGCCACACACGACACAGGATGAGTGTAAAGCGTTAGAGCGCTCAGCTGTACGATACACCCGCCTCAGGCAGCGCCACACATGGGAGCGGACTTGAGGCTGCAACAAAGGATGGTGTGCGTATTTCCAGATAGTCTTTTGGGTCTCAGTGGAGTAAGAGATGTCCATCATGTCCAGGTAGTCCACCCTGGATAGGATATGGGGTCGAATGGGGATCACGCCATCATGGATGGGTAGCCCCTGTACCTCTTGTGTGAACTGAGGAGAGGGGCGGCCTCTTTGGGTTGTATGTCCACTAATACGAATTCTCCACCCTGCGCTTCACATGGAGAGTAGGATTCGTTTGTAGTGGGTTTTAGTCCCGTGAGGACCTGTGGCCGATGTGTGTGATGCGAGGTACTTCATCAGGGAGTGGGGGTTTGATGGATTGTTGAGGCCCAAGGCTTGGGAGAAGTTGGAGCAGGCCGCGCGGGACCAGTGTTGGGATGGGAGTGTAGGAGTGGTGACGGCCATGATCCAGGTGCCCAGGATCTTGGCAGCATGGGCTTTGAAGTCAAGCAGGCCCATGCCACCTTGATGAAGAGGGCAAACATGACCTCTAGCCGTACTGTTGGAGGGCGGCCTGACCAAAGCCATCCTTGCAGCAAAGCATACAGGGATTTGAAGAAGCTTGGGGAGAAGGGGATGGCGTGGGCTCCGAACCAGACTTTGGATAGGAGCATAGAGTTGGCAAGAACAACCCTGCCAGTGAGGGTAGTAGGGTGGGCTCTGAGAGAGGCGATTCGCTTCATCACGTTGTCCAGTATACGGCACTCCATTACTGCTGACGCATATCCGCCTGCCTCCATCCACACGCCCAGATGGCGCACCGGTCCTATGGTAGGACGTGGCACGAAGGGGAGCACCAGGGGAGCGGTGTGTGTTGAGTTAGTAAGGCGTGGACGTGGGCGAGCAGATGGGCTGGGTTGGGAACTAATTGCTGGGGCCCAGCAGTTCTGAAACCGACCAAGGAGGATGATTTCAGTTTTGGAGGTGTTCAGTGCCGCGTTGCTTACCCGGGAATATTCCTGGTGAGGGCTTCAAGCGCGCGTGCATCTTTGTTATTAGACACCCCCACCATGCAATCATCTGCAAATGCCATCATCTTGACTGGGGTTTGGCCTGGCACATGGACCCCAGTGAGTTGGGCATTCATATTTCGCAGTAGTGGGTCAAGGCTGAAGTTGTATAAGAGTGGGATGAGGGGGTCCCCTTGTCACAGGCCCCTTTGAGGGCGGACTACTTCCGTTAGGAAGCCTGGGCCACGCACTGCCATTGTTGCAGATTCTGTGAGCAGCATCACCCAGTTTATGAAGCGGGGGCTAGGCGAATTGATGGAGGCAGGCCCTGAGGTATTCCCAGTTTACTCTATCATAGGCCTTTTGTTGGTCCAAGAATACAAGTGCCCCAGAGGCTGTGGACTGACATACATTAGCCACAGAGTGCACGTTGTCCCAAATCGACCTTCTGGGGATAGAACCAAATTGTTCTGGGGAGTTGGTGGCAGATGCTACAGTCCCTAAACGGTTAGCCATGATTTTTGTTAAAATTTTAGTGTCTGTGTTTGTTAGAGAAATGGGGCACCAGTTGGCTAAGTCAAGCTTATCCCCTTTCTTGAAGAGTGTGACAGTAAAGGCCTCATGTCCTCCTGGTAGGAGGCGCGTTTACAACAGGCTTTGGTTAAGTGAGGCTAGCAGCAATGGGGATATATATTTGAAATATTTTTTGTAGAACTCATATGGAATGCCATCTGGGCCTGGGCATTTTCAGTTTGGCGCACCATGAATGGCTGTCCATAATTCGTTTGCAGTAATTAAATTCATTATTTCTGGGTATCAGAAAACAGTACAGATATGAGCTCAGTCGAGAAATTCTGCCATTTTGGCTGGCTGAATTGGTTTGGCTCGGTATAACTCAGAGTAATATTTTTGCATTTTGATTGTCACTTCGGCCAGTGTGTCCACAATGGAATTATCTGATCTTTGCACCTGTGTGCAGGCCACACTCTGGCATAGTGCAAAAAATTTTTTAATGAAGTATGCGGTGCACTTGTCACCTTTAGTGATGCATGTGGCCTTGTATTAGACACAAACCTGATGTTTGTGTTGCCTTTCAAGTGCGTTGAGGTGGGTAGCTGCCTCCGCCCACTTCCGGCCCCATGCAGGGCTGTATCCTGTTGCTGGAATGTTGGACACCAAGTGGGCCAATTCCGCCAGAGCTCACGAGATAACCGCTGATGTGGCTCGTGAGCGTCTGGAGGAGAGATGGCGATAGTGGCAGATGGTGTCCTCTTTGAAAGTTGCCCATGTGGAAATGGGGTCCATGCAAAATGGTGCAACAAACGATTTTGCTAAAGTTGCCTCTTCCACCCACATGGAAAATCCTGGCGACGTGAGCTTGGGGGGCGGATTTTGCACCAATGTGGGGCCTTTGCAACTGTGACGGGTAAGTGGTATGTTATCGAGACCAGCCGATGGTCAGAGAATTCCATTTCGTTGTTTTGAAGTGGGAGATGTGGGGTTGGAATTTCGCCAGCGTTAGAATAAGGTTGATGCGGGTCATGGACCTTAATTGGCCATTGTGGATGTGGGGACGCGTCATGTTTTTGAGCAGTGGGGCATGTCATGGCAGCACATTCATTAACCCAAGGGTGGCTTTTAGAATGCGTAGTTCTATGTGACCCTGTGGGGCGTGGGGTGAGGGTGGCCACCGGTCCGTTGGTGAGGTTAACCACCAGTTCATGTCGTCAACTAGGAAAGAATCAGGGGGTAGCGGGAGGGATTTGACCAACAAGAAAAATTCCTGACGCTCGTGTGCACCGTTTGAGGTGTAGATGTTGACAATTGTGTGCACAACGTTGGCCCACGAGAAGGTGATGATGAGCACTCAGCCATTTAGGAATGTTTCTGAGGATGTGAATTTGAAAAAATTATTTTTCTGAATTAGCACCCCCACAGTGCTTTGACCAAAAGGATAGGGATGGGAGGAGCATTGTTTTCCAAGCTTCCTCAGAACCTCGTGGACAGTGGGACTCCTGGATGGCCAGGATATCCACGGGTAAATTGTGTTGCAAAAAACTCAGTTTCCTAGCCTGGGACGGGGAGGCCTTGAGTCCAGCGATATTCAGCGTCCCTAGAGTGAAGGTTTTCCCCATTGCACCTTAGGTGCGAGGGGGTGGGCCCCCAGGCCCACCAGCCTCTTCAAGGTCCCCACAGGCTTTCACAGCAGTGCGGGTGTTAGCAGCAACGCTATTGGGGTTTTTGTTAATTTTTGTGGAAAGAGTTGCGTTGGCTTTTGCCTTCACTTTTTGTTTTCCTGATGTCAGACGAATTTTTTGTGGTGCGTATAAGTTTGGTGCACCGTCGAGTGGAGCAAAAAATTTTTTTCAGTTGGGATAGGTCCCAAGTCAATTTCAACTGGAGCTTGGGTGCAGCGATTGGGTGAGATCGAATCTCCCATCAGATCCTTGGATTGAGTGGCCCGCTTGGCATAGGCCTCCCAATCTGATTGGGTGATGGATTCCTGAGTTGCTTCCGCCGCGAAGGTCTCCATGTCCTCCTGGCGTTGTGAGTGTGGGATGGTGGTGGTGGCCTTGGCCACTTCCTTGGCCGCAGTCCTATGGGCCTGCTTGGCCTTCTTCTGCTCCTGCGGGGAGATGGGCTTTATTAATAGGTAGCAGCCTTGTGCTCCCCATGGGAAAGCCTCCTTGGTGCTTGCAGTTGGTTCATAGTGCGCCTCTCCGCTGGCCATGGCCGCCGAGGGGTGCTCTTGGAATGTGACGCCCTCCTTGATGGGGCATGCGTGCACCTTATGGCTGAACACGTCACAGTGGGTGCAAATGGGGGGCGCGCTGTCCACAGTTACCTGAAATGGGTGAGTGGTATGCCCTGCAATGTCAATAAAGGTGGAGTGTGGGATCTGGGTTAGGTCCTTCACGATCTCCTCAGTTGGGGTCAGAACTGCGATGGCTTTGCTGGTGCACAGATGTGGCATCAGTGTGAAATGTTGCATTTCGAAAGATTGTATTTCTCCATATATGGCGAGACCATCTTTCAGGTGTTGCTCCAAAATGTCACGTTTTACCGTAGTAGGCAAAAAGTCAAACGTGAGGAAAATTTGGTTTGATTTTGTCCATCTGGTGCATTTGGTTTTGATGACCTGTTGCCCTTTGGGGAGGTTGACCACTATATGCACTGCTGCAGCCTCGTCTGCTGCTATTTTGCTTTCAAAACCTAGGTCCAGCCAACCGTGTGACATGGAGTGAGGTGCAACGTACACCACGGTCAGGAAAATTTTGTGTACATCTTCACAAAAATTTTCCCATAAGGCCATTTTTTGGATGTCCAGATATACACGGACTCCAAATTCCACCAAAAAAAGTGGCTGGGAGTGTGGCGTGTTGATGTACTGGTTGTATTGTGCTTGCCATGCGAGTATCTCTGGGGAAATTGTGACTGCCAGTTTTTTGAGATTTTTGTCTATATTCCGCTGGATTCTCTGGGGCGTTTTCAAATGTTAGAGGCCGCGGGCCTTCCGCCTGCTCCTCTTGCCTTGCTTGCCCAACTGCTCCCAGACATGGGCGCAGACTAATCTCCTCTGTGAGATTATCAAACTAGATTTAGTCTTGAATTGAATAGGTTGCAAAATTTTTTGCAACGAGAAAGAAAAGTTTTTTTTATTTGGGGAAGTTTTTAATAATATAAAAAGCATAACCTATCCTAAAATTTAGAAACTAGAATATCAAAGACCTATCACAATTATATTAAAAATTTGACTGGAAAAACCATGGCTTTAATTTGGACCTAAATTATAGCCAAAGTTTGAACCCTTTTTATTAGTCAAGTTAAATTCTCAAAACTGGAGATTATCTGACTTAATCAAAATTAGCATACTGTCATAAGCATGTGGTAGTGAAGTTCTCAATAAACTTACTTCCAAAAATAAGCAAATAGCAAATTCCCTAATTAGTGAATATGTCACCATTTTTTAAGAGTCCATAAGATTTTAGTATATTAATAAAACAAGCATACGGTGAAAACTGCAAATGCCCAGCCTATCCAAGCCAGACCTTAATGTAGGTCTAAGTTCAAAGAAGCTTAAAATATTTGTGTAATTAAAGAAGCTATAGCAATTTAAGCTGTCAAAACCCTCATAGAGTCCATGGGCCTTATTGTTACTCTTTTTCTGAAAGAAGAATATTAGCCATTGGGTGGTAATAGATTACCAATGTATGAATGCAATGACCTTGAAAAACAGCTACCTTTTTCCTTTTATCAATGATTCTCTCTGGATTTTTTTAAGAATCCCAGATATTCACGGCTATGGACCTTGAAGCTGCATCCATAAGATTGAGTTTGCTCCTGAGGACAGGGGAAATTGTACATTTATCTCAAGCAAAGGGTAGTTTGAGCTAACACTTATGCCCCAGAGGCCATGTAACGCCATGTAACCTTCCAGCAATCAATGAAAGGCATGTTAGGGGACCTCAAGATTTCTTATTGTATTGGGTAAGTATACAATGTATAAGTGTTTTAATACCTCTAATAAACATCTTGGGCATATACAAGATTTAAAATGTGATCTAATTCCTTGAATCTTAAGCCCTTCAAGTGCAATTTTGTCCAGAAAGAGAAGTATCTCTTGGATCACATGATTACTTGAGAAAAGATTTCACCATTGTTTGATAAGGTTGCTGTCATACAGAAGATATCTTTTTTATAGTACTAGATGGTCCCACATACAGAAGATATCTCAGTTGAACAACTTTAAAAATAAAATTTTCCATAAATTGGTTGGTTTTTATTGACAATTCCTCACTTATTTTCTAAGCTTGCCAAGCCTATGTTCTATTAAATTTATAAGAAAATCCCATTTTCTTGGATGTATCACAATACAAGTCTTTGACTCTCTGAGGAATGCCCTTATTGTGGCCTTATTTTGGTACATCCTGAGATTTATAAGCCCTTAATTTTATTCACAGAGGCAAGTGGCGTTGCATTTGGAGCTATTTTGGCCCAAAAAGATATTAACCAATTTCATCACCCTATAGCATACTGTCAGGCTTTGCCCTAGGTTTGGTAAAGCCTTGATTTTACATATATGACTTTGTTTTTTCTTCCATCAATTTTGGTCTACATTATATATAAATTAGGTTATTGATTTCAGTTTTTTCAGGCCATAAGCCAACTTATTACTATTTTTTTATTGGCCACTGCTTTATCAGGCCTAAGATACAAATTATCAATGATACTATATTATAAAGAACTGAGAGATTTCCCAGTTTTAGTGCGAGTCCACAACTAGACAATTACTGGAAAAATCTCTAATTTTTGATCCACTGGGCAATAAGATATGGAAAAATTCCCATACTAAATTATTATCTTTTTAATAATAAGCTGTCTTATATTCAGTGTTTAGCCCTCTGATAGCCCATTAACAACACATACCGCCTAATATACCTTACTTTCTATTGTCTTCTTATTGGCAGATATTGGAGATCACTTTACAGTATTACCATCACTTTTTTTAGTCCAATTATGAATGATGGATCCAGATCTACTCCAACTCTGAATCTGGACTGTGTCATTACCTTCTACATTACTAAATCTACATCAATCTCAAATTTAGTATACGCCTAATCCTCATCATAATTAGAAATTTCTCACTGGTACTATATTAAGTATAACTAAATTCCTGAATAGTTAACTTCCACCTTACCTATATTTATTAAAATTAAAAAGTTATCTCAAGACCTTTGAACCTTTACTTAGTAGTTTATCCTTGTTTTATTGATTTTTCAACATTCATTAAGATGACATGAGCTTTAGATACTGCTTTTTATAATGGTTCATGCCACTAATAAAAAAGCTAGTGGTCTGAAAAAACTGGTGCTACCTGCCATGCTCTTTCCATATAAACCAAGGATCCTAATGGAACTAAAATAAATGAAGAGATGGCTTTTGACCACTTTGAGGTTACTGATTCAATGGATACCAAGCAATGTAATATATACTATGAGCTAATAAGACAAGTGATGCATGACTTTACAGAGTTTACTTCTTATCTGAAAAAACTTGCGTCCCTTTATATATGCCCCTTTGGATGTATACGCGCTTACCAGTTCACTAAGGAAATGATTGAAGAGATTACTAATGAGGCTGTTACTAAAGCTCAAGTAGTAGGTCTAATGAAGAGGCTAATGACATAAAGTAATCAATATTATAATGTCAGCTTACGTAGAAGCAATCCACAGTGCTTCTAACTGCTGCAAAAAGCAATGGGTACAAATCCAGAATGCATGATATAATATATAATATGCTGAGACTGATACCTTCATCAATTCAAACACAAACTTACCTACCAGCAATAATGATGCGCTGATTAAACAAAACATTGCACTTATCCCTACTGAAGCCCACTGTTGTTCATAAGAAGGCTTCAGACTAATTGAACCAAACGCCCCCAAACCTGTATTGTCTCCTGGCGCTGAGGCTCCTTGCTGTTCTGATGACAAAATTAAAGCTTCCTGAACCAGATTTATCCGCGACCCTCTCATTTCCCAACCTTGAGGCTCCTCGCTGTTCTAAAGACAGAATATCCAAAACAGGAGCATCTACGCACTTTTAGCTTTCATGTGCTAAGGCTCCTCGCTGTTCCAACGATAATATCAGTATATACAAATTGAATGCCTCTTTGCCCACTTTGTTGACATGCACCAATGCTTACCGCTAATCAGACAATAAAATTTGGTTTGGTTGAACCAGAAGCAACCATGCCCATTTTGCTTCTCTTTGCTGAAGCTCTTCACTTCTCTGACAACAATACTGGGTCAGAAAAGTAAACTCCTTAGCCCAAATAATTTTCCCTTTGACAAGACCACCAAAGAACCCGACAATTCTCTCAGGCCAGCTGAGCCAAGGGCCCTTGAAACCAAACATTATCCCTTAATCATACTATTAATCTTAGCTATTATATATATATAATTAATTTTAAAAAAAACTTTAGATTTTTCTGTTGGCGCCAAAAGTTGAAATTTTTACCGTGATTCAATTAAATCAGAAAAGCGTTTGGGAAGTTGACAATGACCACTTTTCCAAATTTAAGTAAAGCTGTACTTTAATCTTTTAACCTTAATGCGTTGGTCAACACAAGTAATTAAACTACCTTCCCCTGCTACTTAGACTACTTATCTGATGTAACCGTGAATTTATGTATAATGACTTATCCTGGCATTTTAAATATTTACAAACTTCCTGACCGCCTTTTTGAATTAACATAAGGCAATAACCAAAAGAATTATGCCTTAACCTACATGCCAACTGGGCCAAACAACTGAGTTTACCTTCCCTTCACTACTTTAATTCTTACCATAAGTCTGTAAACCTGAAGCATCCCATTTTTAGTTTATTTTTACTCATCAATGCAGAAAACTTCTATCTGGCAAATAGGGCCAAATGTGAACTTCCTGATCACTAATTTAAGTTAAAGAAAGGCCATAATCACGATTTCTATGCCCTCATGCTCGAGGAGATTGGCATAGCATACCAGTTGCCCTCTGCTACATATCCTCTGATCTTCTGGTGGCCAAATTTTCTGAGCTTTTTCTGCAATTCCCTGCCCTCAACAAGCGTGACGCTGAGTTCAACCACCTGGTTTTCAAAACAAATGACTCATTATCCACACTCTCCAGGAGGAAGCCCAAAATAAGGCCACCACTAGCAAAGTTAAGGAGCTGCGCGTGGCAGCTCAAGGGTAACCTCTAAAGCTGACCAAGTTTAGAGAGACCCAGCACATTCAAAACCCTGATTGATATTAGCACTTGTTCATTGCCTGAATTCTCCCCTAACATGTACTTGCTGGACAATTCACTTGGCATTAACATCTCCAAAGCAGTGTTTAGGGCTCTAGCAATGGATGTCAAGTACTGCATCATTGAAACCAACCAGGAGGCCCTCAAATTCATGCGTCATGCTAAACGAACCTTTTTGACCAATGACAATAATATTCATGCTATCTAAGTGTGAAACATTGAAGCCATCCTTGCAACCCCAATTTTTGTCGAGCTCTATCTTCACCAACTTCTCACATGCATCCTTCTCCACTAATCCATCATCATTATGAATAATCCAACCCTATGCCAACTACACAACTGACATTAATATACAAACTTATAACGTCTTCACAAATTGCAGCTGAGACAAACCTTTGCTTGCTGGGCGACTTCTAACCCAACTACCTTAATTATCACACTTAACCCACTTTGGTAGTTTGGGACCCTTTTGTGACTAGCCAACCATAAAAATCATTTTCACCCTCAGTTGAGGCTTAAATGGGGATTTTTCAGGCTTTGTCCTAGCTAGTGAAGCCTCAAATTTAGGTTACCAACTTGTTTTATCAGCCATCAATTTTTGGCTTACATTGATTATTGATTTTGATTATTGATCAATGCTTCCTTTATCCTAAAGCATGTAATTATATTCTATCAATTGATGTTCTATTGGGCCTAAAGCTCAAAATCATTAATGTAATTTTTTGTGATGTTTTATTGGCTCTAATGAATAGAAAATTAATACTACATCTTTCAAAGCAATGTGCGACTTTCTATAATAATGCAAGTTCACGACAAACAAATTTTGGATAAGTCGTCCCATAGTTCTCTACTGGATGATGAGATTTTGAAAGATGTCCAAACAAATTTATTATCATCTTTTTATTAGGCTAGTTAGTATTCAGTGTTTGATTCCTCTATTTGCCCCTTACCAACATTATACTACCTATTATGTCTTAAATTTCTATCGGCCTCCTAATGACAGATAATTGAAAACCACTTTACTGTGTTACCATTACTAATCTAAGTGTAGCTTTTAATAAATGAATCCTGATCTAATCCACCTCTTAACCTGGACTGTGCCATGAACTCCTACATTCCTGAATCTACTTCCACTCTCACATGTGGTATGCGCCTATCCCTCATCATAATCTTGATTTTCTCCTGGTTACTAATTAAAGTACCATTTTTTTTCTCTGCATAGTAACTCCCCTCTTAATTATGGTTATTTAGATTAGAAAGATCTCTTGAGATCTCTGAACCTTTTCTTAGTAGTTAAAAAGTCACTATGTTAAAATCATGCCAACATTCATCCTAGAAGCGATCTTTAAGGTTCTTCTAATAAAAATGATTTGCACCACTAATAAAACATCTGGTGGCCTGACATGCGCTACAGCAAAACTCTAACAAAGGCAGAAAGAAGTTATAGCGTTATGGAACGTGAATTTTTAGCTGTTCTATTAGCCATCAAGCACTCAGCCCTTTACTATTTGAGAGTCTTTACTATTATAAATGATCATTCCTTGCTTGGTTGGCTGCAACAGATGAAGGGTCCTGATGTGCAACTTTCTCAATGGGCCCTCAAATTTACCTACTATGATTCCTTTGTTGAACCGCATGGGATCTATACATCAATATTATGATGGGCTATCCCAGTTACCTATACTAGCTTTTAATGAACCATAAAATGAAGGGGTTTAAAATAAATTGAACCCAAGACACAAGACAAAGAAACCACTGAAGTTCAAGAGGAAATTGAGAAATACGACTAACCAGGCAAATATTGAAGAAGAATTACAATATATAAAAGTTTGAATGGCCTGCTACCCTATTTACGCCCCTCATCCAGGACTTCTACCATAATAAAGGTGCAACTTACTATAGGGCATGGTGCACTACAGAGGACCTGCCAATAGCTCAAGGATTAAGGTTATTGGGAGGGTGTAGGTTTCTGGCAGATGATATGTAATCTGGCGGAAGGTTGCACAGGAGCAAGTACTCACTGATCCAATTGGAGGGTGACATGACAATTGCCATCCCTTAATCAAATATAACAAACTATAAAATGTAAGCCAATAGTTTCCTATAACAACAATTTTTTATTTCAATGGCAGAGTTGCACTACCGTTAGCCTTAGGGGATTTACACCAAATAGGGTTTACCTCAGAGTCACACTATGATCAACTATCCTAAAAATCTCTTCCATAATTCTTTACCCCTATTAAACTCATCCCTGTGAACACTTCTTTGTCCATCTGAATCTACTAACTTAGCTTCTGTTAAACTTTATAGGGTTCTTGATTATTCTCAGCTGATACACCCTAAGTTAATTAACTGCACAGGCTTGTCGTTGTGCAATTCTCTACATTGTCTGATAGTTAGATGTGTTTGTTTGATAATAGTATGGAGACTATTATCCATAGCTGAATAAAGTACTAGTATTGGGTCCAACGCTTGACCTGTATCTCCCTTCAAAATACTTAGGATCTCCTCAGTAGGGATTCGTTACCTTATACTGCCTAACTCAAGCCATGCTCAGATCCTCATTTACGGTTTCTCTCTGGTGACACACAGTTGGCAGCAATCCCTGATTCAGTTCAGCTTTTCTTCTCTGGAAGAACGCTCAGATCCTTACTCTTTATACTAAAGAAACTCACAATTAAAGAACACAGCAATAATTTCCTTGAGAAAGAATAGAACTCAAAATGGATTCTGGTATGATACTAATTACTGGCAAAAGTGTAAAGTACTTCAGTGTATATCCATATAAGTATCTTTTATTAGTGAATTCTTATTGGAATTTATAGTGAAAATTTGGCGCCCAACCCTTGGTTGGCATCTCCTCGATAAAAAATCAGCTGTTGCTGTTAAATTACCCATCATCATCTCATCAGCGATTATCTTCCCCATACTGGCTAGGATTCTGTCGTTGGACATCCTTGTCACAAAATTGACCATGGGCTCCGCTAGTGTGCCAGGCCAACCAGTATGAAGACTTGTTAGCCCTTTGCCGTTTCGCCTTGATTGGCGTACCAACCCCTATAAGTCTGTGTCCAACCCACCAACCAACCATCAACGGCTTTGCCTTTAGACCCAGGTGACCTTGGCATGTGTCCCAGCAAGTCCTGCCCCCTTACTGGGTGGTTCAGGCACTTCTACGCTGGCCCATCCTCGTGACTCTTCTTTAACCCATCTGGGCATATCCCAGCAAGTCCATCCCCACCTTGGGCAGCTATGGAACTCCCACGGTGCACACCGCAAGTTTGGCAGCCAGTCAGCGCATCCGTTGGTAGACATCTGGCCAGGTTCCCGCCAGTTCCTCATAGGGAGGAGGCATGGGAGCTGGCAGCTCCGGCCAATCCAGCCGTGATCACCTGCGCCTATTGGAAGATCTCCTATCCTATCTACTCCTACTCTAGCTTCTCTAAGTCACTATCAAATAAAAGTAAGATTGCTACAAGAGAGATGTTTATTAGGAGTAAATGAACGGCTATTTATACTACTTCCAGGGCTACTGCGCCCAAGTACTCTTTGTCCAATCAAATACCAGAAAACCCATTGGCTACTTGATGCCACAACTATATCAGCTCGTCTCTTCATTCATTCATAATCATAGAGATTCCATCCAGATCCACTCATCTGATCACTGAATATTAATATTAGGTCAATCCATCCTCACATAAGTCGCTGGTCAATCATATATAAATTTGTAAATAAATAGAACTTCGAGCATCCTCAGCATGAGTCGCCAGTGCTCTGAATTAGTTGGCAGAACCATTTTCAGACAATTTGTAACCGATTCATTGACTTTCTGCCAGAAACTCCCACTACAATTTTAGATGGCAATTCAGCAGCGAATGCAACTTCTGCTGAACCTAAACTTAATTAAAATATATAACATAAATAGTAAACTAGGCAATTAGCTGGCAATTACGCCTGACTAACTGAAACCCCTAATCCTGATACTATCAGAAGGATCCATCTGGTTAAAACCCTGATAATCCTGAAGATCTAAAACGGAAAGAGTTGGAAAACGTGTCCCTAACGTTTTCCTCTCAATCCCAGCAAACCAACCATATTTGGCAAGCGACCTGCTTAGTTAATGGGACTTGTTACCCATTAAGGCAGGTCGTGAACCAACTGATTGCTTCACTAGTTGCAGGTGGCATTAATCACCTAACAACTTGATCTGTAAATTTCTCAATTGGTCAGTGATGCAACCCAACTGATCCCAATTGGTACACCTGATATTAATCATTGATCAACTATCAAATGCTCCTATTTTGTTAGCAACTCTGCCCGACGAGATCTTAAACATTCATCCAGATCAATCCCTGATGGATCCAACCTAGGAGAATAACCTAAAAGCCCCAAACATTGTTACCCCAAAATCAGGGTTAACCAATATCTAATTCACTTCGCTATAGGGAATTATCTCCTAGTGACTCCTGGTAATCTAGTCAGCTGGGAATATGGAAAAAAATCACAAAGGCTTATCTAAAATCCTTAATGCTCAAATGTTATTGGAGGATTTGTCATAATTCCTTATTTGCCAGAGGTAAAAATTTCAATGACAATCCATATCATTATCATTAAAATTTTATATAACTTTCCATCAAAATTTCAGCATATAGTCAAGGATCCGTCAGTTAATGATTTAGGCTTATTATCCAGTCATATATAATTTCCTGGAAGAGGATATAATTAATTTCTTTTTCAGATTTGTTGATTTATGTCTTGTGTGAACTAAGCATGGCCCTTCCAATCCAATTTACCAACATTAAGCCATGGATCCAACCTCACCATTTACTAATGTTAGTATCAAAGTAATTGGACCCTACCAACTGCAATATATGCCCACTATTACACTAATCCCATAGTAGAATAATTTATGAGACGATCTGAGGCCACTTTAGTAGTCTTTGTGACAGGTAAGGCTGACGCCATTTTTCTTCTCAAAAAGTCTTCACACAACATGGTAGCCCAAAAGTCTTTTTGTCCAATAATGGTACAAATTTCAGACTTGGGTGGTGAATGAGCTCAATTATTTGATGGGACCTATTAAGCTTTTAGTGCCCCCTACCATTCCTCTACCAATGGGGCAGTAGAGCGAGAATGGTACACATATCTCCATATTATGTAAGGTGGCGTATACTGACCCATTCATTTGGAATGAATACCTTTTAGGAGCCTTGATGGATTATGTAGTAAGCTATCATAAATTTATCAGAATGCCCACATATAGATTCCTAGATGTTCTGGATCCCATATTAATATCTAGCTTCTAGCCCATACTCTAATAATCAACTCCAGATACCGCCAATTTAGCTATGAGATAAAACAGCATAAGCATTTTTTATTACATGTTTTTAACAAAAATCACTAGTTAATATTAGTCAAAGGGCGACTGAACAATTAAAATATTAAAATTATGTTTTTATCGAGTATCAATTAAGGGATTTATACTCTTCTCACACCATCAATTTATAGAAAGATCTCATAGTTTTTTTAGTACTAGATAGTAAGACTCATAGTTTTGATGCTTCAATGTCTGGACCTATAAAGTGATTCAATAACGCGGAACCAAAACCCCATGGCTTCTGTCAAAAGAGAATTATGATTTCAATTGAGTTCATAAAAATTTCCTTTATAGTTATGTTCCCCACGGCAAGAGCTTGAGGGGACATTGTTGGAGATACAATAATCAAGTTATTCCGGAGAGGAGCTAATTTGTTAATCAGTAAAGTCTCAGTCAACAGAAGTCACTGACTAATTAGTCCATTAGAGATAACTGAAATGATGAAAATACAATGGACAATTAAAGCTCAGAAAGTCCTCATTTAACCCTAAGGGTTTGGTTATACCTATACTAAGGGCTTAACTCCCTCAAAGTACAGGAGAGACTTTGCTGAGTAAAAGGCACGATGACCAGAATAGAGTTAGATCCCAGCAAATAATATAAATATCTCCAACTTTATTTTAAATGAAACACACTCTATATCATGTATTAACTAGTTTTTATTGCCAAAGTGCACGTTTTCTTTAGTAAAAACATTCCACTAGGATGCCTAATGATCTTATAATGACTAATAATCTTATAGCCTTTAAAGTACCTGTCAAAAAAATCTAATCTTCCAATAGTTGGTGCATGCGACTATAAGCCATATGGGCATGGATGCCCCTACATCTCATTCCACATCAATGGACAGGGATGGGATATTATGTTAAATTGCTCATTTTAAGTCCACAGTTGTTAAAGGCTAAAATTGTGTGATTGCCTAAAGCAACTCATTATGTAATGGCTTTGATGTGACTTTATCCTGGGTGGGATTTTAAGACCTAAGCCTCAGTTTCATATCAAATTGGCGTGTCTGGAAGTCTGAATCTGATGATAGATTTTATGAATCAAGGTGGCTCCCCATTAAGTCAGATGGTACGCTGCCATGGTAAGAAGTGTTTTATGAGTCATGCCCATTATGGGTCTTACCAGCTGGTTAATCCTTAAACTTTGGTATAAGGCTAGGGGCAACTCTGATTGTGATGCAGGAAAAATCATTTTACGCTCATTTTTATGACCTGATCTGGTGCAGCAGAATCAATGAGCAATTAATTTTATAAAGACAGGAACATACTTATGCTCAAAAAATTGTTTGTTAAGCCATCAAGAGGGTCTAGGATTTCAGGGAGCTTGCCACATTGTCTACCAGTGAGCAGCTTTAGTCCATCTTTAAAGGTATTTATATGGTCATCTATTTATTCAAGAAGAAATGATCTAGGGTAGATTTACAGAAGTTTTAGGACGAGTAGCAAGGTGAGAGTTGTGGCATTGTAATCAAATTTATACATTGGCACGGGACCAGCATGGTAAGGTCCCCGGACCACATAATGAAGGGCAGTCTTATAGATATATGGCTAAACTGTTGGTCAACTTTGGTATAGCACTGCAGGTGGTGGTAATCAGGAAAGTATACAAACTTGACAATTAGCATGGATTTTCTTAAAGACTTGTGTAAGAGGGGGAATAGGGGTCTTTTGAATAACAGGTGTACTGAGGATGTAGCGCAGCTTCAGATTTGTTAAGATCTAAGTCAAAAATAAAATTGAACAGGGCGTAAGTCAGTAAACCTGGTTGTTTAATGGCTGCCTTAAATTATCTAATAATGACTGCATTTCTATGGAATAAGCTCTCCATACCCAGCTTAAGACCATATTGCAGGTTGCCGTGGGGGAAAATTGGGCTGTATGTTAGGCATGTTTTTTGGGTTTGGAGGTCAGTATCTTGATGCAGGACATAAAGGGACAGACATGTTAGGTGGACCCCTGCAGCCCGCCTAGAATGCATTAAAAAGGTTCAAAACTGCTGCAATTGGTCCACTGCTACCTCTTGATGGGGTGGCGGGCGCTAAATCAGAAAATTTTACTGTAAATCAGAAACAAAGATGCCATAGTGCCGGCTGCAATTATAAGCTCCTTCCAAAATTCTAAAATTAATAGTTGTATCGTAAAGAAAGACAACCAGCAACACCCTTTTATAATTATATATTTATAATACATGAAAAGACTGTACTAAAGTTATGTCTACTTCATATGACCTAACATCCTTATCAGAGAGTACCAAACAATAGATATCTAACACTGCCTTAGACATCTTTAATAAAACATAGTATCCTATGCACCTAAAATCTATGCTTTTGTTAAATTCTATATATAACTCTTCAGTGATTACAAAATAGACTAATATGTAGATGTTCCTAACTCTTCCTGATACATTTAAGATTTTAATAATTTTTAAAGTCACCACCCTTAGTAATAAAAAATTTAATCTATAATAATGGCCATTTACTAAATCACACTATAATATCTTTTCTTATATGATACTATACCTATTTCTTGTTTGCAGCTATAAGTATCATATCACGCTAAGCTCACTATATAATCTGTCAGATGTCAATATGGCTAAAACCATGGTTACTATTGAGGATATGTGTTAGTGTGCCCTATCAAGACTTAGAAGCATATCTTAGTAAAAAGCAATATGATCTTAAATTGGTTTTAACCCCTAATGATTCACAACAATCAAGGGCAGCCTAGATGGGCGTTAGATAACGGAATTATAAACGAGTCAAAATTCTGAAATGGTGGGGATGACTGCTTACTTAATTTCATGTGTCCCATGTATTGAGTCTGTACAAATAGCATAGTAACTTGCTTATATTGCAATTTGGTTTGACTAACCATATGAACATAATATATTATTTACTTGATTTATAATTAGCTTATAAAAGTCTGAGGTTTTAATCTATTGGGAAACTATGCTTTCAATTTACATTATTAACTTACTGATTTCCTTTATTGAGCTAATTTGCTAATGGGAATGTTACAATAATCAGTATTGGCAAACATTTCTAGATAAATTATTAAGAAAATAATAATTTCTCACCAACCTTCTAACGTAAACCTCAAATCACTAATTTACATCAACCTACTTTGGCCCTGAGTCCTATCAATTTGAATCACAAAAAATTATATTATACTATCTTGTTGACATGCCGTGGTGTAAAAACATCATTACTAATTTTGCTATTTAAATTATTTTGCTTTTTTCAGCATCTTGATCCTATTAGGTTATCATTACTATAGCGTAAATCTATAAAAGCTAAGGCCTTGTTCTCTTGGTTTTTCAGAACATTTATGCATTTGAATTAATACTGCTGAGGCAGTTAAGTTGGCAGATAGTTGGAACTTAAAGGATTTCGCGATTTAAGATTAATATAATAAAGGGTCAGTTATGGAAAAGGATAGTTTATTTTTGATAGTAGTGTAAGCCTACTAAGAAGAGAAAGAGTATCTGCAAGCTTCAGAAACAGTGATTATTTTAAAACTACGGTGTGCTTCCCCTTATCATTTATTTTAAATAAATTCATTTGCAATAATTAACTTTTAATTGTAATTTTGAGTAGCTGTCTTCATACAGTTTATTGTTATACTAATTTAAACCTGTGCCATCTATATGCTAGTGCCTAAGCATTAATTTTTATTTATTTGAGGTAAGCTGACCAGGGGTCAGACATAACTGATTTCTCAAAGAGCTATAAAAATAAAAAAATCCTAATGAACGAACTAAAACGCCATAATTGAGCATTTCAAACAAAAAAAACACAACAAAACACAATCAGGTGGGGAATTGAAAAGCAATTATATGACCATGGTGGAAGTGGAGGGGGATTAAGGGCTCGTCCTCAGCAGAATCATCCTCATCCCAGAGCATAGCATAGGCCAACGCAGAGAGTAAGGGCAGGGACATTGGCGATATGCTGTTTGATACTCCCTGAGAGAAGAATTTTATAAAAACTGCCTGCAAGTATATGTCCAATAATATAAATAAAAAGAGCTTCTTCCTCTTAAATTTGGACATCAGAGCTTGGCGAAAGTGGAAAATAATTGTGGGTAATTTTGGATACGGAGTTCTGCACTATCACATGACTTTATGATTGCATCTTTGACAGTTTTGTGGCATTTGAGGAGATTGCGCTTGCTTGGAGGGACTATGGTCATTGGAAAACAAGAGGAGGGATACCCCTGCTAGCATCAACACTGACTTAGCAACAGCTTTTAAGAGAGGACAACATTCAGGCGAGGAAGCCCCAACAGCAAGATGGTGGTCACTTTATATGAGTGACATTTGGTTGGGGCATAGAAACAAGGGGAGATTGGGCGTTGTAATTTGGCATTTAAAACTGCTCAGGTGAAGATTTGATGGTTTAATAGAATCATCTGGTTCAAAACCTCATCCAATAAGCATAAGGTTTTGTTGAATTGGATCAGGGCATTGAAATAAGTTTCGTTTTGGGTGGTTAATGGAAGGAAGCTTGAGAGTGAACCTTAGTCCAATCTGCTTCCTGCTTGGCTGGGGTAGGTGCAGTTTTTAAATGAGGAATGGTAATTTGGCTTGCGCATGAACATTGGCAGCAGCAGGCTTTTAGGGAGGGGTTAAAATTGTACCTCAGACAGAAAATGGCGTGGGGTTGGTGGCAGGTTAGGCGCCAATGTGGATGTGGGCTCAGATTCAGCGGCAGTTGCATGGGAGGAGCATTTGTGTTTTGAGTTATCATACTAAAAAGAATGGACAGATAGTCCTCCTGCACTCCATGCGGGACTTAGACAAATGGTTAGTGGCATAAGGAATAAAGCCGCAAGAGGAATTGACAGAGAACTTTATCTGAATTAGGGAGGATTGTGGAAAATTTACAAGGACCAGAAAAACAAATGACCCCACTTGGGACCACAAATTGAAGGACGAGGATGGAGCCGTAGGCTACCAAACCAACCATCAACTCTTTGTGGAGCACATTGGGGGAAGGTGGGTGGGAAAATTAGCAAACTGAACCATCATAGTGGTATCTGCTGGTAGCCAGGTGTGAGCGGCTGGGATTGAAATGCCTTAAAATAACAGGGGTACAGTTTACGCAGTTGTAGCTTCAGCTTCAAAGGTAAAGCCTAAATCAATTCACCCCTTCTAAATACATAAGTTTTATAGAGCTGGCAGGTTCCATCACTGCTTGTGCTACCTTGATTAGTGCTTTATCTGTATATGGGAATAATTTACCATATTTGACCAGAGTCTGAATTTCATATTCTTCTGTGGGAGCACCAGTTGCTTTGGGCACCACCTGGGAATGTGAGAAGTGGAATTTGAGATTTTTAAGAGATAAAAAAACGTCCTAAGGAAAAGGTTAACTGGATGACCCAATCAAATGCGCTTTTCCAATATCAGAAATAGTTGAAGGTTTTATCTCTGCCCCACAATGGAGCAGCGGGTGGTGGAGCCAAGGACATTGCGTTGAGCTGTGTGTTAGTAGTTTGGAGTTGTTTTAAATTTTCTTTTTGTTTTTTTCTCAGAAAGTGAAAGTGAATGGAAAAATTCCTTAGCGCATATTTTAACATCTTTACTCAATATTTTTTTCTTTAACTACAAAACTGTTTTGTGGTAATGCAGTTTACTTTTTTAACCAAACTATCCTAATCTAGGAGAAAATATAGTAAGACAGTCTATGGAATGATACATCACATGACAGTTCTAGAATATATGCATAATACTATTAAAGATCAAGGCATACAGCTTAGCAGCCAATATGAGGTAAGGTTACTATGGTATTAGGATACTTTTGCTTAATATGCTTAACCTTAGGTACTTTTGATTACTATACTTTAGCTTTCTAAATCATAATAAAGAAGGCTTTGATGAAGTCTATAGACTTGATGGCTGAGATGACATGGTAACTTATCTCATAAATAAGGTTTGTTATATTTACTTAGCCAGCATTCTTTCTAGACAAAATCAACCTTCAACCATTTTCATTTTTGTGCACCTTCTAGCCACTTATCACATACCTCAAGCTAAATTGGGGTGATAATATAAATTATTTTAAGACTTAATTTAAGATCAGTGTTCCAATGTTATGATTGTAATAGTCAGTTGGTTATACGTTTATTCCTAGGTTGAAATCTAGAATTTCGCCAAGTTCATCTGCAATCACAATACTTTGTGATTAACCTATAGGATAATACTAAAAATAAGTATTTAATATTTACCTGACTTATTATAATCTCATATCTTCCTAATAATAAGCCAGCGGGTAGCTGAGATACTGGGGATTTGTTAGGCTCACCATGCTTAGAATATAACTAATTACTTATTCTCTAAAAGAAGTATCCCACTATGAGGTTACACCATATCCTTCCCAATCTTTTATTTAACCGAGGCAAGCTGACCAGGGGACAGGCATTACCAAAAGAAAGAAACAACATGAAACCTGAACAGGGTCAACTCCATCGAAGAAAGTTTTTCTACCTCTGGATTGGGACTCAAATTTTTCTGTTACATCATGGGTAAGGTTTTCGTGTTATTAGACCTACTAACCACCAATAGCTTCCTTTGGCTGGCACCCCAATCGATGTGCAAAGGGTGGGAATTGAACCCACAACCTTCAGGTTGGTAGCCATATGCCCTTACTGACTCGCCTTCCACCCCCATCCTTCCCAATCTTAGTTTTTCTTTTTCCCCTCAATATAAAGTCTTATTTTTGATAAACTTGTTCAAGGTTGTGCTTACATCTTATAACTTTATGCTTTATATTTAAGTTATATAGATGGAGTGGATGTCCTGAACTATCCCAATACTGTTGGCGCTTATCTACAACAGAGTCATTTTTGATATATGATATCCTATACACCAGGTCATTATATATGTAGCCTAGGGATCTATAAATATAGTTTTATAGGCTATGTGCTCATTATATATGTGCAGGTGTTGGGATTTTTGCCCATCTTTCCAGCCTCCTAGGTTATCTGTTGGCTCACTAGTGAATAAATGCCACTAGCAAATGAATTATATATTGGTTGACCCCAATTTTGGGTTAATAATGTTTGGGGATTTTGTGTAATTTGCCAGATTCAGATTCATTGGGGGATTGATCTGGGTAAATTCTTAAGATCTCGTTATCCAGAGTTGCTGATATAATTGGGGCATCTGATAGTTTATTGCTGATTAACTATCAGGTGTACCAATTGGGATCAGTCAGGTTTCATCTCTGACCAATTGGGATTTTAATTAGCAGTTGTGAGGCGAGTGATACCACCTGCAACTAGCGAATCAATCAGGTGGTTTGTGACCTGCTATAATGGGTAAAGAGTCCCATTACCTAAGCAGGTCACTAACCAAATGTGATTGTTTGCTGTGATCAAGCAGGAAACGTTAGGGGCACGTTTTCTGGCTCTTTCCATTTCAGGTCTCAAGGATGTCTGATGGAGGAATCCTAACCCAATGTATAAGACCATCACCATCAGAGATGTCATAGGGAAGTTCAATGGCAACAGCTGCCATTTCATGGCTGAGGTGTTGACCGAGGAGTTGGGTGCTGAATTCCCTCTATAAATTCCCTATCATTTCATATAAATAAAAAAGATTCTTTCATTTGGGATATAAGTTCTATTCATCTTCAGTAAATTATTGTTGTATTATACAATAATTGTGGACTCTTTTGTGTGTATAAAGGGTAAGAATTGGGGATCCCTAGAAGAAAAGCAGACCTTAGACGTGAATCTCTTCAGACTCAGTGTGATGAGAAGAAAGGCTGAGAACCTCTATATCTGAGAGTGCTAAGTTAGCCGGAACAGGGAAGAAGTCCCTATAGTTAATTAGCGCCTTGTGGATTATCACAGGTCTAGCGTTGGACTATATCAGGCAAATCTATTAAACTACGGTTAATAGTCGTCATACTCTTATCAATCATAAATCAAATACTATCAAGAAATGTGAATTGTGCACATACCAAACCTGTGCAGTTAATTTCTGGGATCATCGTTAAAAAACTAGATTTTAAAATTTGGTGCTCACTACAGGTGTAGTTGAGTAAGATACGCCAATACAAGATGTCATATAAGGAAGAGTTAAGAAAACTTTGTATATAACTGGCTTCCTTTAATAAGAACGCCTTGAATTCAGACAATCAAAGAATATTCGCTGCCATGGAGGAGAGAGTCACTAAGATTGAGGAAGGAGTAAAATATGTTTCCAATTTTGGCAATGAGTTACTAGGGAAAGTATTAGCATTGAAGAAGAAACAAGGAGGTTTAGTCTAAGAAGTTTTATTCTAGAATATGGAGCATGAAGTGGATCTCGTTTGATTGCATTCGCTCAGCTTAGATGTGAAGCGTCTAGTGAAGCATGTTGAAGAATTGAAGACTCAGAGATGCGAATGTGAACCCCGTGTGGCACTAACACCAAATAAAGGATCTCAAGAACTCCAGTTGGGAATTCAACAGTTCCTAAAATATGCTGGCCCCATTCTTTGCCATTTCAGAGATGACCCCTGAAATCACTCCTCATGTTAGTCAGGTTGATGAGCTAAGAGTGGCAACTAGAGAAACTTTGGAGGATTTCAAAGCCACATCAAAATTACCCACTCTTATTGGGATAACGCTCCTGAGTTCTCCCATTTGTTTGACATGTTTATGTTTGGGTACAGCAATAGACAGAATGCTTTGACGGTCATGAACAGTTTAATTTCAGACTGTCAAAAATTTGTGTTACCTCATCTAGAGGGGGATAGCTGGTCTTAATTGGAGGTCAAGGGTGCTATAATGAAGGAGTTTGGAAGCCCCACGCATATGTCAAAACGCAAGCAAGGATTTATGGGGATCCAAATCCAGAAGGACGTGACCTTAGCAAATTTTCCAACTGATTCTACCAAGAATCATAGATTTTGGTTGGAGCAAAAGAATTGGAAAATTTTGAAGCACGGATTGCATTACAAGTGGCTCTTTGGCCTTATTGCAATTTACATCAAATGATGTCTTCCCCAATAGCAACAAAATCACTACCTCGCAAATTGTGGATCACTAGAGATTCTAGGAGCCACGTTCAAGGCCCCTAATTAGAGTTTCAAGCTGCTTCTGGTCTGAGATTTGAATCCAACTAAGGTGGCTGAAAACGCTAAGGAGTCAAACAATTGAACAGTGCCAAGAAACAAGCCTGGGAGTTCAAACGGACAGACAAAAGTAACAAACGCTGTCATCAGTGTGGAGGGAAGGGCCACTTTGCTGCCAATGCTTAAGCAAGAAGCCTAAGGAGAAAATCAACGTGGTACAGGAAAAGGAGGCCAAACCTGCACAGGAGTCAGGAAAAGGGTCTGCGACCTAAATGGGGAACAGTCTAGAGCTGCGGTTAAACCTGTTTTGCCCAATATTCTGAAGAAGGACACTGACATTAGTGATTATTTGTATAATGATGCACTGTACCAGATTTAGCAATTTGGTCAACTTAGATGTCAATGCGGTAACCAGAGCCAGAGTGAAGGGGATCGACCCCAAAATAATCAAGAGGTTGCTTGCCCATATGCATGACAACTAGCAGACAAGATTTAATCCACTCTGAATCCAGATGATCTGGCCGAGGTAAAATTATATGAGTAGAATCTGTCAATCCTCCTAAGCTGATTAAGGATCAATTCCTGATCTGTCAGTGCAAATAATTCACGCCCTCAATTTGGTGAATAACACCGCTATACACTCAGTAAATACCATTTTTCAATACTCTGAGTGTAATTATATTGATATACTGGTCAATCAAGTATGGGTGGTGGCAATTATTGACAATGGGGCGCCGATCAATATTGTCTCAACTAAACTGGTGAAGAAAATGAGAAACTCACCTGATTTGGAACATACAAAGTAATATGAAGCTGACAGTCTGAATACAACCATCTCTGTGGAGCGTATAGTGCTTTACCACTCATATTTGGATCCTTAGTGGTATCCGCCCCAGAAATAGTTTTGGCCAACTAAAACTATGATATTTACCTAGGACTGAGTCTCTAAGAAAATATGTAGCTAAATATAACTTTGAAGATAATACGTTGACCATATTGGGTCAGACACTACCTCTAGTTTATCAGAGAGATGGGGAAACTCCGCTTATCAGGAGAAACAATTTCATCAATCTGATCTAAATTGATGGCAAAACCTTAATTCACTACCAATTGGTTGGATTACAAAAGCAAAAAGAAATGTCAGTGGAAATCCTGGAAAAGTGGAGAATTCTGCTTCGAATTAAGAATTCAAGGACCATACCGCCATGATTGCAGATCATAGTCAATATGGGATTGAAGTTGGAGATACCCAAGCTTTTGTATGAAGAGGTCAGTAGCCCCTGGAGGAAGTCCAGAGTAGAGCCATGAGTGGCTCCTGGAATAACCATGCTGGGCCATAAAGAAATCCGAATTCTCATGGCAAATTTATGTGGAGGCCCAATGAAGATCAAAAAAATCAGATCATGCATTTGTCCATCTGATCTTGATGGCGGAATTGTGAAAACTTCATGATTTTAGGACCTTTTCCAAAATGGGATTGCCAGCAGGGGAGGCTGGGAGTATCAATCTATTGGTTGACCAAGTGCAACTCGATGATATGATGGAAAGACAGCAGTATAAGGTGCTTGAAATATTTAAAAAGTATCAGGAAACCTTTGCCCATGACAATCACAATTTGGGATGTGTGAGGATTTCATCCATAAAAAAACCACTGGGAACATTTACTGATAATAATGAGACCAATCTGACAGTTGAAGGACAAGGAATTGGTAGTGGAAGAGGAAATCAGCAAATTTGTGAAGCATGGACTCCTAGTTCCATCGTTGAGTCCCTGGGAAAGCCTTATACTTATCGTAAAGAAGAAGGACATCTCTAATCAGATAGTGATTGACTACAAGAAGCTGAACAAAATAACAAAGAAGGATTCATATCCACTACCAGGAATTGATGATACATTAGATTGATTGGGACAAGCAAAGTATTTCTCCGTGATGGATCTAATATTGGGATAATGAAGAATTGATTTGCCAATGGAAGATCAGAAGAAGTGCACAATAATCACTGCGAAGGGGCTATACCAACCAACTTGAATGCCCCAATGTCTTTGCAATGCGCCTGCAACGTTCCAGAGGGCCAAGGATGCTATATTGAATGACTTGAAGTTGTCATTCATCTAGGTGTACTTGTATGATATAAATGTGTTTAGTAGGACATTTACTGATCATTTACACCTGGAAGAAGTTTTCATGAGACTGTCCATCACTAACTTAAGGATTTAGCCAATGAAGTGCCACTTCTTTTAGAAAGAGTTCGAATATTTGGAGTTCAATATCAACTCCAGTAGACTGCAGCTGCAAACCCAGAAGATTGAGGCCATATAGTGGGTGGCTATCCCAAGAAGTGTCCTAGACATCCAAGTGTCCCTTGGAATGGTTGGATATTACCAAAGATTTATATGGGATTTCACAAGAATCACCAAGCCCCTTTTTCATTTGTAGAAGGATCTGAAAAAAGGTTTCAGGAAAACAGCAAGTAAGAATTGGACTGGCCTGCCAGCCCAGATGCCAGAGCATCTGAACAGCAAACCAGAATACCTGAGGCACTGCTACTGATATGACGAATATGGAACCAGAAAGGAGTTCCACCAATATCTGCCAGTGAGCCAGAATTTCTTTTAAGCACAAAATAAAGTACCAGATGCACATGGCCGTTAACCCCAAGGGGTACAAAAATGTCAGCGGATAAGGAGGCTTAATTTTTAACATGTAAAAACTAATTTTTAGGAAAGATTTATAATGAAATTTTAGGAAAGATTAATTGACCAACAATTTTCTCAGTGCGATGTGATTGATTAAATAGTAATCAATTTAGGGGAAAGCAAAGCTGGGATTGGGTCCCTCAAATTTGACCTAACCAGCGAATTATTCAGGAATGGGCAGGTTAATTCCTTTAGAACCATCATCACAAAATTTGGCAGCAGGCTGAGTCGCTGTCAGTTTGACCTCAAATGCTTGGAACAAAGCTCAACTACATTTCTGATGGTTGGCATGACGGTGTTTAGCCCGATGAGTGGTGGATCCCCCAAGGCCACCCCACATAGGGGTGGACCCATTTGGTTGGAAATGGGTTTAGGATGCCCAAACCACCTGTGCTCGGTCACTGGGCCATTCATTAAGTCAATGGCATTGCATTGGGTGCAACGCTCAATTTGTTAACAGGAAGCTACCCATCGGGGGGTGATGCCTGCCAGATTTGGGAGGGGAGAGATTTTTCTGATCATCATAATAATTGAATCATAACTGTCGGGCATTTTGGCTGATAGATCAGTCTTCATACCTTTTTGACCATTTAAAATCTGTGCATTAGGCGGATTGCCACTCAAATTGGTTACAATCAATTTCATTTTGGCAATCTCTGTGTAGATTTCACTGATTCCTCAAAGAAATTCTGCTGAGGAGAGTGTGGGTATCAGGACTGGTATCTGAAGTGGGAGGGCTGTTACCCAGCGCTCGTCTACCACATGAGCGAGATCGCCCTGAGTAACGAGAAGTAAAGCCATCCTCTTTGGTGCCTTCTTAGTTGGAGATGGGAAAATGGCCCAGTCAACACCCAGAGGACGTTCCCCTCAGGACTTACAAAAGGATTCGTTTGGAATGAAGAGGCCCAGAATTCTTACAACGAGTTATGTCAGCATATGATAAATTCGCCAATCTTGAAATATCCAAATTTCAATTGGGAGTTTATAGTGCAGAATGATGCTTTGTTAATGGTAATTGGCGCCGTCCTGAGTCAAGTAGATGAGCTCAGAAATGAGCATCCAGTAGCTTATGTGAGCCAAAATTTATCAGCAGCATAACGTAAATACACCGTTACTGAGCATGAATGCCTTGTGGTATATTAACCCCTGTAAGCATTTTTGGGTGTATAATGGTACACACTTTAAAGTGGTGACGGACCACTCCTCCCTGCGTTGGCTGCATAACCTAAGAGAACTGGAAGGACGTCTGTCCCAATGGCATTGAAGCCCCAAGCTTATGACTTTAAAATAGTTTACTGAGCAAGACTTTCTCATCAAAATGTGGATGGCTTATCAAGGTTACCAATGGTCCAAGCGTATACCAACAGGCTGATGAGCTGCTTGAGAGAATGGTTGATGGAGAAATCGGGAATGAGCCCCAAGAGATCCAAGGTGCACTTTGGAAAGCGATGGAAAACACTGAGACCAAGGATAGACAAGTATTTAAGACTATTGACAGAAAATGACTATTATTACCAAGACCACCAGAGAAAATGGCAATTGTTCAGGCCGCGCATAAGGTTGTTGGGCATGGAGGCCTGAGGAAGACGACCAACCACATTTTCCAGTGCTATTACTAGGAGTCTATCAACTATGATTTGGCCAATTATCTGGCTTGCTGCGTGGAGTGCCAGTTGCACAAACCACACAAGAAGACAACAGGATATTGACTGGTTCGCCCTGGTTTTCCTGGCATACAGTATCCATTGATGTGATGGGACCAATGACTATGAGCACAGGGGAAGTCAAATATATAATAATTGCAATTGACCATCTGACTAGATGGGTTGAGATAAAGGCCCTAGTAAAAGTGGACGCTACAAGTACCGCATGGTTTATCCTGGATCAAGTTGTATACTGCCATGGATGCCCGCAAGTCTTGTTAAGTGACAATGGATTGAATTTCATGTCCCACGTGATCCTGAGATTGGTTGAAATCATGAGATCTGAGGAGTCATGTCAGTACTCTACTGGCTGAAGACAAACGGACTGGTAGAACGAGTAAATAGAAAGCTGGCCATGACGCTGAGGAAGCTGGTCGCTGGGAGAACTTCCACATGGGGAACATACCTCAGTTTGGTGACGTTCGCATATATCATCAGTCACCATATGGCAACAGGAAAAACTCTATTCAAGTTGTTTTGCGGAAGAAAAGCCGCGTTAGTGCCAATTCTATGTTTGGTTGTTGAACCTACATTGGGGATGAGTGCTGAGCAGTACTTGCTCCAACTTTTTACTATCCTAATTGAGATGCAATTTCAAGCATTCAATATATCCTTGAAGAAAAATTCAAGGCCAAAATGACAGATGATAAGAACTGACTGGCATTATCCAAATACCACGTAGGCAATAAAGTAGCATATTGTGACACGCTTGGCTTTGGAAGAATATACAAGTTGGATGCGCTGTAGTCAGGTCTATTTGAGATTTTTGCCAAGACAGCAATGAACACCTAATCCATCAAGAACCTTGTGGATGGTAGGATTGTTAAATAAGCTATGCTAAGTATCTAAAGCAGTGGATCCATGAAAAAAATATAATAAGAGTGTTCCCAAAGGACTTCTAAACCATTAAGATGGTTATGTCCTAACATTTTTAGTTAAGTCCTAAAAAAAGACTGCTAAACCAAAAAATTGTTTGAGGCTTTAAAACCTCTGAATCATAAAAACTGGTTGGTCAGAGTATACCTAGGAACCATTTTGGGGAAATAATAGATAAAAAAGTTGGACTGCTGAATCAAGTGAAGGTCATGACCCATATAAAAAGAAGAAAATACAAAATTGATAAAATATAGGAAAAAATATTAAAAACACACATAAAAAACATATTTTTATAATTTTTTACTAATTATCCTCAACATGGGGATGATTCTGCCTATGTCACCTCTTGAAGGGAGGGAGGATGTATAACAGTAGGAGTAAATAAACTGTCAAATCTATTTGAAACCAAATGCTAACAAAGGCTAGACCTACTCAAAGCCAAGTTTATTGAGCGTAGGCTGAACCCTGAGAGAATGCGATGAGAGAAAGAGAAATTGAGATGTTGGTACTTTCAAATTGTAATGCCCCTAATCTGGGAGGAAAGCAACAGAACAAGATGAGGCAGTCAGAGAATAGCCCTTAGTAGTTCCAATATGGAACCAGAGTTGGAAGATTATCCTTGAACACTTGCTGACGGGCTTCATCAAGAACGTTGGACATGGGAGCCAGCATAGAGCAAGGGATACTAGATGGAGGTTGCAAAATCATGCCCCCAATAAGAACCATAAGAGGGAGGTATCAATGCAAAGTGCAAGAGATGAGGTAGTCATTCAAGGAGTGGATGGCATCCTGAAGGCAACAGCTATGAGCTTCTTGGATTTGAAAACAGAATGAACGATGGAATTTTAAGAGGCTGAAAGCCTTGTGGTCCAACTTTAAAGAACTTGGTCCACAAAACGAAGGGCATAGTCTGTAATGTCTTGATCTAAGATTATTGAAAGATTGGAGGGGTTCAGAGCTATGAAAAGATCCTTGGTTACTCAGCTCCTCAATTCTGCATAGGGGAGATCAAGTGTTTGCAATTTCTGATGGCCAGTTCAGTTAAAAAACAGCTGGTTTATATATAGGCCAAGTCAAAAAAGGAACTCAGGAAGCAATCCATATCTGGCAAAAAACAACTGACTAATCTCAGATGACATTGCTACAGGAGGCTTGACAATAATTGTAGGAGTATCCGTGAAAGGAGCTAAATCTAGGAGAGTATTGAAGTCTAATTCAGGAACTGAGGGAAGAGGTAGAACTGGCTGCAAGTTGTTTGAGATGATCACTACTCTGATTCATCTGGGTTGTATACCTTTGCCAAAAGTTCAGTGGAAGGATTACCCACATATGTTGACTGGGAGTATGGGTCCTAGCGGGACCATAGAAAAGATTTCTATGATCAGTACAACTCTTAATTGGAAGATCTGTGCATCTTCATCAGAAAGATTGTTGAGATATTACTGGTACTGAGAATTTGAATTTGACATATGAGCTGGATGAGAGGTGGGATTACAGACTTTGTATAATTGTTAAAAGTATTCACTTTGGTATTAAATAAGCTCTAATTTAGGAAAACTTAATCTTAATTAATGAGGTAAGCTCTATAGAAAAAAATTCAAGAATGATATGAGCTAAAAAAGTTACAAGAAAATAACAAGAGTGAATATAATTAATTATTTTATTTTTACCAAGAAACAGACATTGATGGTAGTAACCACCTGTCAAGGATGAGGAGGAAGATCATGAAATCAAGGACGCGGACCAAGATCTTGAATTTGACAACAGGTTGTATGCCCTGACCAGGGGGAAAACTGGATTTCCAGTACTAGCATCACCACAAGTAAATTGACAAGACTGGCATGACAGTGGGTTGTGAGGACTATGCTCTGAGGAGGCAGAAGCGCTGAAAAAAGAAATAGAACCACATGCCAAAGGTTACCCTGAGCAGCGTTGAGTGCAGATCAGATGTGCTCCTCTAGAAACTAATAAATATTTGACCTGGTCTGAAGCGGCATTTTCCGGTCCTGATCCTAGTCTTTCTGGAAATCTATGCAAGAGGGGGATGTGTTGTGTTTTTGCCCACCTTTCCAGCCTCCTAGATTATCTGCTGGCTCGCTAGGGGATAGGTCCTGCTAGGGAATGAACTGTATATCAGTTGGCTCTGATTTTGGGTTAATAATGTTTGGGAATTTTGGGTAATTTGCCAGGTTTGGATCCATCAGGGATCAATCCAGGTGATGCTTAAGATCTCATTGGGCAGAGTTGCCACCAAAATTAGAACATCTAATTGTTAGTCGCTGATTAACTATCAGGTGTACCAATTGGGATCGGTCAGGTTTTATCATCAAAAGATTATGATTTAATTAGCAGTTGTGAGGCAAGTGATGCTGCCTGCAACTAGCAAATCAATCAGTTGGTTTTTGACGTGCTATAATGGGTAAAAAGTCCCATTACCTAAGCAGGTCACTAACCAAATGTGGTTGGTTTGCTGTGATCAAGAAGGAAACGTTAGGGGCACGCTTTCTGGCTCTTTCCATTTTAGGTCTCAAGGATGTCTGATGGAGGAATCCTAACCTAATGTATAAGACCATCACCATCAGAGATTTCATAGGGAAGTTCAATGGCAACAGCTGCCATTTCATGGCTGAGGTGCTGACCAAGGAGTTTAGTGAATTCCCTCAAATAAATTCTCTAACAATTCATTTAAAATTTCTTAGGCACGCCGACCAGGGGACTGACATTACCAAAGCTCAAAGAGCAAAAAACCAAACAGCATAACCACCTAAAAAGAATGAAAATGACTGCTCAAAATGAGCGGGCGAAACATAATGAATGAGACAACAACTAACCAGGTGGGACAGCGCCGATGCTCGCAACCCACCATGGCAGAAGAGGAGGGGGGATCAGGGGGCTCATCTTCAGCCCCATGCTCCTCTTTGGTGATAGCTTGGGACAAGTAGGAGAGCAAAGGGGTGGGGTGATCAGCGACATGGGGAGTGAGGATGCTAATGATCAGCTGGTCGGGGAAATTACTGGAAGACACTAAGTCTCCAATGTACCTGGAAATGCAGGCCTCCGCCTTAATGTAAAGGGGAGGAAGCTGGGACAATAAAGCCACAGAGGCGCGGGTGAAACTTGGGTTGGCCTGCGAGGTGGAAACCACTTTCTGGATGGCTTCCTTAGCGCGCCTGTGGGCAAACTGAATGGTATTTTTGTTTGGCAGGGATGTGGATGGCTTGATGATGGGAAGTGGGAGTTCTGTGGCGAGTGATGCCACTGATGACCCGGCCATCTCACAGATGGTGTCTACTTCAGGGTGAGAAGCTGCAGTGATAGCGAGCTGGTGGTCTGAGCGTAACTCTGAGGTGTCTGGCAGGGGGGCATAAACCGTTGAGCGACCAGTTTGGGTTTCTATACTTGGATAAATTCGCCATATGCGGGCTGTGAGGCTTCAATGATATTACCCATCTCATTAGATTCAGCCAATGAGGACCATGAGTTTATGTCAAATTCAAAATTGGGGTCAGTGATTGAAGTGGAGTGGTGGGCAATTGCAGAATAACATGGGAACCCATATTCGTCCAAGCTGTTTCCTGATTGGATGAGGTGCAAGTGGCACTGGCTTGAGGAAGGGGCTGGTTGGCTGCAGCGGGCACCAAAGCGGCAGCAGGCTTTGGGGGAGGGGGTAGGATTGTACCCCATGTCAGAAAGGCAGTGGGGTGTGGGGCAAATTGGGCGCCAGACAATGACAGCACCAGGCCTGAGGAAGCCGCAAGGGAGGGGCACTTATGCTTCAAGTGATCTAACTTGAAGTAGGAAGGACAGATGGTCCTCCTACCCTCGACGCAGGCCCAGAATGGGTGGTTGGGGCAGAGGGAATGATGGCGCGGGGGGGAGTGACAAAGCAATTATCAAAAATTCCAGGATGATCGTGGTGAATGCCCAAGGCCCAGCTAGGCGAGTGGCCCCATTGGGGACCACAAACTGAAGGATGGGGTTGGAGCCTTATGAGACCAAACCTTCCATCAACTCCTGATGGAGCACTGTGGGGGGGAGATGAGTGGGCAACTGCGCGAACTGAACCACCACTGGTGTCAGTGGGGAGCCAGGTGCATGTTGTTGGGATAGGGGTGCCCTTGAAAACCAGGGGCACTGTAGCCGCAGTGGCGGCATCAGCTTCACAGGTGAAGCCTAGGTCAAAATACCCCTTAGAGGGGCGGAAGTCTATAAAACTGGCTGGCAGCATCACCGCCTGGGCCAAGTAGATAATTGCTTGTTCCTCATATGGGAACAATCTCCTATACTTGACCTGAAGGCCAAAATGAAGCTGGGAGTGGGGGCGAATGAGTGGGCTGTGAGGCACGGCCTGGGCATGTGCCAGGTGGATGGCGAGATCCTTGGATGGACTAAACTGACCTGAGGATTTAGTGTGACTGGACAAACCAGTCTGAGCGCGTTTTCCTGCCAGATGAAAATTCTGGGTGTGGTTTCGCCGTTGCCCCACACTGGAGAAGCTGCCAGCAAATCTGACGTCATTGGGGATTGAATGGGAGCAGCAGGCTTAGGATCAATATTTGTTTACTTACATTTAAATAAAATTTCTTAAAAGTGACTTTGAGCGAAAATAAAAGTTTTCTATATCAATTCATATTAATAAAAAATATTCTTTCATTTAGGATATAATTCTAAACATCTTCAGTAAATTATTGTAATGGTATACAATAATTGTGGACTCTTTTGTGTGTATAAAGAGTAAGGATTGTAGATATTTAGAAGAGAAGCAGAACTTAGATGTGAATTTCTGCAGATTCAGTGTGATGAGAAGAAAGGCTGGGAACCTCTATATCTGAGAGTGCTAAGTTAGCTGGAACAGTGAAGAAGTCTTATAGTTAATTAGTATTTCATGGATTATCACAGGTCCAGCGTTGGACTATATCAGGAAAATCTATTAAACTACGGTTAATAGTCAACATACTATTATCAATCATAAATCAACTACTATCAAGCAACGTAATTTGTGTCCATACCAAATCTGTGCAGTTAATCTCTGGGATCATCGTTGAAAAAACTAGATTTTAACAGCATGTAAGCAAAGGCTGACTAGATACAGACACCACTATTCTTTGGTCTGTGTAATTCCATATTTAAGTCAATATCAATTGCCTGCTTCTCACAAACCTGTAAGGGCCAGGGAAGACCAAGCCTGCTTTAGTCGCAAACTTGCAGTTCCAAAGAACAAACCAAGCGACCATGAATCTTTTTTATGATTTCCCCAAAGATCTATATCTGGCTATGGGTAAGCAGTATTGGAAGGTGCATGGAAATGGCTGCATTGCATGCCACGATGATTAAATGCTTTTATATAAAAGGCAAATTCAATTAATTTGGCATAAAAATAGTTTATTTAAAAATATAAAGGAAAGTAGATAAACAAAATAGGTCAGTACCTTCAAAAATGAGGGGACTGGCCTAGAAGGGGATTGGATCTGGGGGGTTACCGCGCTGTTTTTGGATATTGCAACTAGTTCTTGTGTCTCAGGTATTTTACAGTTTTTTCTTGGAAGTAAAGAGTTGTATCTGCAAATTTGGTGCAAGAATTGGGGTTAAGAGAAATAATAGAGCATGTAACGGTCAGGCGTCTCAGGGCCTGTTTTAACAACTGACATGTGTCCTCTTATAAAACTTTTTTAGGGTTAATGTATAAACTTGATTTTATTAATTTCTTTTTCTATATAATATTAGGGGTACGGTGATAGTTGTATGAAGTCACCTATCCAGTTGAGTTTCTCACGACCAATGGTGTAAATCCATTTAGGTATTTCTCCTACATGAAGGTACTAACAACCTCTCCTCTGATAACTTGAAACAATCCAGACAAGGGAAATAATACCTTCATCTTTCACAAGATTACTTGAGAACAACTTTAACAAGCGAACATTTCCATTCAACCCTAATAACAAGAACTGGTAACCAAGAGAAACTTATGTGAAAAAACTACCTCTTCCACTCTAATCACAAGAGCACAATAAATTTGTATAGCTATCTAAGTATTTGTCTTTCTAATTGTCTGTCTTTATTAAAAATAAATGAGAGGTTTATTTAGAGATTTTTGTGACTGACTCTTCTATCGGCATTACACTAGGAATGGCATCCATCGCCAATAACTTTAACCCTAACGAGTTATCTCAAACAATGAAAAGTCCATCCACCTAATCAGTTGCTACCCCTGACTTGATCATGACCCTGATGGGTTAGATTCAGAAATAGTGTTTCCCAAAGCCTTTGTCAAACCCTAGTAAATTAACCTTTCCAAGCAAGCAACCTGCTCAGATAATGGGGCCATTTTAACATTAATAGTAGGTTGTATCACTCAGGCTAACCTACAAGATAATGGCATGAAAAACGTTGTCAGATTTTTCATTGACTTTAAAAACACCTTATCAATTGATAACAACCCCCTAAAACCACATAAGAAAATCAATTGTTAAAAACTAAACCAGCAATTGAACCCTTAAAAGCATTATCAAGGATCATCCCCAACAGACATTAATAGCCAATAAGAGTGAGATCAAATTTTAAAATAAATTATTCAGAAGATTGATAGGGAAACAACCTCAAACAATAGTTATTAACATAAATAACTTTAACAACCCCTAAGGTTGCTTATTACTTAAGTGAACCAAAATTCAACAAGATAGATAATTTATTATAACTTTTCCAGTCTGATAATGTGGGCATTCAAAAACCCTGACACTTCTCTGGCTTGACCAGATAATCCAGTGAAGTTGGTGTTTCAGAGGTAGATGCCGCTTCACTTTGTGGTATGAGTCAGCCAGCATGGTCAAAATTGATTTTAGCAGAGCTATAACTTTTTCTCCTTGCTCGATGCTTCTTCCCATATCCATTCTCACCAGCACCTATCATCATCCTCTTCTCCTTCTCATGTTCACTGCCACCTCATATTAGCATAATTTTCACATCTACACGCCACACCAGGGTTCACTGGTCACACTTACCAATGATAACTCCCTGAACGCCTGTTTCCCCTAGATTGGTAACTCACGGCTATACGCCATACCAGGATTACTTGGTTAATCTTGCCAATAAGTATTTGAACTCCTGTTTTTTCCCAGGTCAGGGTTCTCACAAATTAACAAATTTGGATCTTCAAGTTCTTCATGACGCACAACAGAAACAGACTGACTTCAACACAAAGCTGGTTCTAACAAACGTCCACCACCACTTGGCCTTCTTCACTACCATAGTAGTTCATCCCCTTCTTCTTGTGATATCAGAAATAGTAACACAGCCCAATACACAAACTTGCAATATAAATAAAAACTGATACTATTTTTATGTATTTCATTCTTTTATTTTTTTTGAGGAACGTTCCCTATAAATAGATATATTTTGCATTTATCTTTCATCTTTTATCTTTGTTATCTATGGTTTTTATGCTATATTAATTTTATCTTTTTCTATCTTAGATACAATACTTTAAGTACTACTATGGGCCCTATTCACTATATGACATCTGCAATTTTTTATCATATAGACATTTGTTGCTGACTTGGTGATAATCTCAAATGGTCCTGTTTTTTATTCATCTTATAAGGCTTGAAATCCCTCTGGTTTTGTAATAGACGACTTTATCACCTATTTCCAGCTCCTTGCAAACAGATTGATCAATTTACTTCACTAATTGATTACTGAAATTACTTGCCATGTTTAACCTTCAAATCATTTGTTCTGAGATATAAGGAAATACTCTCTTAATTGCGTTGATTGGAATTAAAAATGGTATCCTTAAGCCTCAATTTGAGGGTTTATCTATGTTCTCAGCATTTCTTGTCTTGTCAAACATTTGACAATAATAAGACCAACAGGCCCCTTTAACTTTTTCCAGATTAATAATCTTCATTTTGGCTTTTGCTCTCATGACAGCATTTAAAATTAAAGTTAATATTTAACACAGTGGATCCTCTTCAAGTTTTCTATAATTGTTTGAAACATGTAATTTTTGGGCAAGTATCTATTGGAATGTGAATTTCTTCAGTAATAAATTTTCCTATATCAAGACTTCTAAATCTTTTTCTGAATCCTTGTATTTTTCCTTCATTTGAGGAAAAACAAAATTATAAAAGTAATTTAGGCTTCTTCCCCCAACATTAGGCAGCAAAAGTTTTCGGCAATACTACATTTATGACTGTGGCTCTGGGATTTATCCACTAATTTTAAAATATCTAGGGGGTTTCCAATGAAATTTGGTTTTTAAAAACTTATTTATATCATCAAATTGCCCCATATTCTTATCTTCATCATGTAGAATAAATTTTAGCGTCTGATTAGTTGCATTGTATGTTGAGCCTAAAATCTTCTTATATCCTACCATCTGTAAAGTGGAAGTTTGAGTTACACTGCCAAACCCATGTCTCCGTTAAGGTCTCTTTAGAGCTAAAGTGCATCTACATGCCATTCCATGAATAAAAGTCTGAGAGAACATTTGCACCAGTCAGATTTGCGCTTTCTGATAAAAATGATTAGCAAAAATGGCTAAGGTCTCATCCTTCTTAAGCTGTATACCCATGAACTCAAGTTTGCAGCTAGGCATCCATTCAGGGCTACCAAACTCGTTTATAATTGCTTCTTTAACATCTTCATACGTCCATATATCCCGGTTAAGATGAGGCAACACCAGATTTTGTTAATTAGTGTTTAAACAGTTTATAATGTTACAACTTTCTGACAGTCGCCATATCTAATCATCATTTCAAATGGATGTAAAAAGGACAGGGCTCATACTAGGGAAACTAAGGTAGTTTCAGAGTATTATGAAATTCTTCAGTCACTAATGTTACATGAGGTAACTGACCAATAACCCTCTTGACCACTGAGGTATTCTTGAGAGTCATCTCTAAAAGTGCTACAAAAAGACCCCAGGCATATTTCTTAGTGGCTGTAATTTCCCAATAGAACCTTATTCATATAATACATTGTCAGCAGCATACGCTTCTATCTGGTGCAGTTGCACTTTTTAATTTTCAAGGTCTTTTAATCACTTTAAATTTGCATTACATTACTTTGAGATGACAGAATCATTCTTTGTTTGCTTCCTAAGCAGCCTTCTGGAACATTAGTTTATTACTTTAGCCTCCTTTCTCTTCAAGAAGGTTACTTTTCATATAGATCATTGTTGACCTTCCTGACCTTCTCTGTTTCCTCCTCGGCTTTTTTCACTTGTTATTCCAAGGTATTCAGATTAGATTTTGACGCCAATTTCAAAGTTTCATTATTAATTATCTCCAGTTCAGCCCATATTCTCTAAAGTTTGTTCGAATAAGACATCTTGCTGACAATTGCATAATGCTATATGTCCTGTAACACAACTACCCCTGTAGTGAGCACCAAATGTAAACTGTTATAGGTTTACTGAAAAGTTTTTTTAATTTTGTTTTATTATTAATGATATTTTGGGTACGGCGATAGTTTATAAAACTGACTATCCAGTTGAGTTTCACATGACAATGGTGTACACTTCTTAGGTATTTCTCCTACAGGAAAGTATTAACAACCTCCTCTATAATAACTCAGAAACAATATAGATTATGAAACTAATCCCTTTAATTCATCCACAGGAGTACTTATAGCTTGAACTTGGAAAATATCACTTCAACTGTAAACACAAGAGTTGGCAACCAAGACAAACTATTTATTTAACTGAGGCAAGCTGACCAGGGGACGGGCAGTACTGATGTGTGTGTAGAAAAGGGGAGGTAGTGAAGAATAGCAAGGATTAGAGAGGATTGGGCACCCCGGGTTACACAGGCTACCCCTGCTGCCAGCTGGAACTGCCAGGTATGTGAGGTTGGTGTGCTACTCTGAGGGAGTTTCCCCCACTATGTAGCAGGTGTAAAGAAAGGGGTCCGTGTGGAGGAACTAGAGTGGGAACCATGATTTTATGAGCCTCTGTTGCCTTGGCTTCATGTATCCATAGAGCCAGGCTTGGAAGTGCTCCAGTAAGTGGACGTGGAACCTATTGATAACCCCATGGATGGTTGGGACCGTGCTCTTGAACGCATCCAAGGCAATGGTGTGGATTGTCCACATTGAAATGGGTACCATTAGGGAGCAGAGGATAGATGTAATTGGTGACTTAAGCTAGAGTTCAAGGAGGCTCCTTGAGATTGAGAATTCCTAGTCTCTTGGATCTTAAACAGGCGCGCAACTTCCCACCATATGGCTCTGGACGGGGGGCAGGTTTCTAAGCGGTGGTTTAGGGAGCCCTCTCCCCCGCATACTGCGAAGGTTGCGTGGAGGGAATGGGTGCAGTCCGCCATTCTATAGGTCCTTCTCAGGCAACGCCAGGTGTTGGCCCTTACCCTCGGCTGGAGGAGTGGATGGTGCGTCAGCCTCCATAATGCCTTCTCTGTGGTTAGGTCATAGGGGATGTCCAAAGCATCTAGTTAGCGATTCTAGGGATGGTTGGGTAGTAGCAAGTATGTCTTTCTGGGGGTGATCTTCTGGCTTTCTTATCATGAAATGTGCTCTGGGTTGTCCCCTTCCCTGCACAATGCCAGTATTAGTGACAGTCCATCCAATGCGGCAGATGGCTTGGATGAGGTGTTTAAAGTGTGGGGGGTTCACAGGGGTGGTGGTGGGGGGTAATGCAAAGGGTAGGATGTGTGGGCTTTTCCATCTTGGGTGGTTGTGGGTTTTGGGTGTTTTGGTCCAGTTATTGATGTATTTTCCTAGGAGGATTATTTCTGTTTTCCGTTTATTAAGTGATGCATTACTCACAATGGAGTATTCCTCTAGGGTGTGTTCCAACTGTCAGGCATCATTACTGTTAGTTATACCTTTCACGTAGTCATCCGCAAAGGCTAGTATCTTGACTGGGGGCTGGCCTTGTGCAGTTATGCCCATGAGGCGTGAGTTGGCAATGAAGAGGAGTGGATCAAAGCTGAAGTTGTAGAGCAGTGGGCTGAGGGGATCCCCTTGTTTGAGCCCTCTGCGTGGTGTTATCCTGTTGGTTAGGAAGCCAGAGCCACACACAGCCATAGAGGTGGATTCTGTGAGGAGCATTGCCCAGTTAATGAACCTGGGTGGGAGATTGAAGGCGCTTGGCATTCCTTCAAGTATGGCCATCTAACGCGGTCGTATGCCTTCTCCTGCTCAAGGAATACCTTGGCTCCAGTTGCTTTGGACTGGCATATTGGTGACGGTTTGTATATTAGACCAGATGGAGCGCCCTGGTGTGAAACCAAATTGACTAAGTGATAGGGCTTTAGAGGCTAGTGTGCCTAGTCTGGTAGCTAGAGCTTTTGTAAGTAGTTTTGTGTCAATGTTTGAGAGTGCAATTGGGCGCCAGTTGGCCAGGTCCAGTCTGTCGCCCTTTTTAAACAGGGTAATGACATAGGAGTCCCGGCCTCCGGGCAGGAGACGTGTCTTTAGCAGGCACTGGTTCATTGAAGCTAAGAGGAGGGGGGCGATTTGTTTAAAATATGTTTTATAAAATTTGTAGGGTATCCCATCAGGCCCTGGGCATTTCCTATGCGGTGAACCACGGACTGTGTTCCAGAGCTCCTCATGCATTATCAGGTTTAGGAGACTATAGTCTGTCAGTGCACTCTGTATTCTGGTGGTGTGTAAATTTTTTTATTTTTGGGGGGTCAGATGGGGTGTCGCAATAAAGTTCAGTGTAATAGCAGTGTATTTCCGCCTTGACATACATTGGGTCAGTTGCCATGGTGCTGTTGACTTTTTGGACCTGTGCGCATTGGTGCATGTTGCCTCGGGAGTGGTATTGGCAGAAGAAATATGCCAAAAAGGTTTTGCCTTCTTTTATATACTTACCTTTCCACAATACCTTAATTCTGTGTTGGTGTTTGTAGATGAGGGCGTTTAGGCGGGCGGAGATTTCCACCCATTGGTGCCCCCAGTTGGAGCTGTAGCCAGATTTTGGGGTGCTGAGTTCTAGGTGGTCTAGTTCCGCCAAGGTGCGCCTGATTGTGGTTGTATCTGCGGTGTACTTGTGTGATGTAAGATGGCGAGTTTTTTCTATTAGTTCAGATTTGAATTTTTCCCTAAGTTTTGATTGGACCTGATGCGAATAAGGTTGCAAATTCTGGGTTTGTGGCTTTGTGTTTGACCCAGTCAGAAATTTTGGGTAATTTTATATTATCCAGGTAAAGCTCTTTCCAGGGTGACATCCACGTTTGAGTGTGGGTTGGCATGAGCTGCACCAAAACTAGGCGGTGGTCAGAGAAATTGATCTTTTTAGTAGCAAAGTTAGAAATAAACAAGTGGCAGGATTTTGGTGCAAGGATGTATTCAATGCAGCTCGACGAGATGAGCATTCCTTCGCATATGCTGGGGAGGGTCATGTGGGGGAGGAGTGGAGACCTGAGGGAAGGGTGTCGGACAGGCCAAGGGATGCCTTCATTGCATGGGATTTGGTGTGTCCTGGTGGGTATCCCCTGGGGTTAGGCCATTAGTCCATGGTGGGATTGTCCCAGCAGTTAAAATCGCCTGCAGGATGGTTTCTAGTGGGAGGTTGAGCGTCGGGATGGCTTCAAGGAATTGTTTCCTCTCAGTTGCAGTGTATGGTGCATAGATACAGGCTATTGAGATTGTGGCCTCTTGGTTTGTGATTGTTGCATTTAGGATGCGGCCATGAAGATATAAGGAGGATTCAATAATTTTTAATTTTTTGTTATTTTGGATGACCACCCCACAGTGGGACGTCCATATCAACTGGGAAGGTGAGACCATGGCTGACCAGGATCCCTCTTCCTCTGTAGACAGTGAGTTTCTTGTATGGCCAAGATGTCTACAGGGGGTTTGCGCAGAAAGTCCAGCTTTTTGGCTTGGGACGCTTGAGCCCTGGCTTCTGCGATTTTTAGCATCCCTATTGACACTGAGGTGCCCATGGAGCCTCAGGAGCGATTGGGTGGGCCTTCCAGCCATAGTCCCCCGCTCACTGCCTAGGACTTGCTCCGTGTGATTGGGCCAGTCCACTCTGAGGCGTTTTCCAGCTCCTTATCTTGTGATGATTTCATGTGAGTTTTGTTGTATTTAGGGATTGTATTAAGCTTTTCTGCACGTGATTTTGTTTGAATCAGATTTGTACGCTGATTGGTTTCTGATGTTTTGGGGTTTGATTTTGAAGTTCTGGGCCCTGTTGTCTCACCCATAGTAAAGTCAAATTGTCCAAGTAAGTTTATTTTATTGAGTTCACATGGTGATTCTGTCGGATTGTTGAGAAGTTTTCAGCGTGGTTTGTCTGATTCAACTGTTTGGTTCGGTCAATATCCTCCATGGCTCCTTTGGCTTGGACATTCTGTTCTGATTGGCTGGTTCATCCAATTTCCTCTCTTTCCATCTGGATTTGGTCTGGGTCAATGGAGGAGGTCGCGAGTGATGCTGCCTTGGCCGCTGCCCACTTGTGGGCCTTCTGTACCTGTTTGCATAGTTTGGGTGATACTGGGTCAATGAGGACGTAGTTCCCATCCTCTCCCCAGAGAGAAAGTGTGGTTGGCGTCAACCATTTTTCTGAAGGTCTCTTCCTCTTCATCCATAGCATCATCACAAGAATCTGGAGTCAAGATGCCCTCCTTCATGGGGCATGCGTGTTTCTTGTGCCCCAGTGCGGTGCAATGGTTGCAGATGGGCGGTGCACGTTCCAGTGTGACGCGGAAAGGTTTTGACACTCCCCCATCTGGGAGGTGAAACACCGCAGTGCATGGTATTTTGGTTAGGTCCATGGCCATGTTGGGGACTGGGTTGATCATGGCGATTGCCTTTCCTGTGCACAGGTTTGGCATCAGGTGGAATCGCTGCAATTCTAGTTGTTTGATTTCTCCGTAGCTCTGAAGGCTGATTCAGAGTTCCTCCTCAATTAGTTTGCAGTGGAGGTTGGTGGAGAGCGAGTCAAACGAGATGAACAAAGTATTTTCTTCGTTCCATCTGGTGCGCATGGAGTGCACAATTTGTTTGCCTTTGGGGAGGGCAATCTCAATACATACTTTTGCCGTGGCATCTACATCTTATTTGGTTTCAAAATCCATATTGATCCAGCCGCGGTGGATGGTGTGGGTGGTAACATACACCACGTGGGGAAAGAGGGAGGCCTGTGACTCACCTACCTTCTCCCACAGAGTTAGAAATTCTACCCCTAAGAAAAGTTGGAGCTTGTGTTCCGCTTTTGATAGGGGCTGTGCATACTGTATTTCCTTATATTTGTTTTGTTTTATGGTGAGCTCCACAAACCTGGGTGGTGTTTGGGTTTGGGGCTTTTTGGCGGCGTTGGCTCCTGATCCCCTCCAGGGCGTTTTTTGCCCTTGGGTGCACCATTTTGGCCATTGCCCAATATGTCTTTCGCCCAGTTTATTTGGTTTTTGTTATATTCACTCATCTCACCTGTATGATTATCAAAAATTTCTGTTCGTATCAAATCTTAGTAACTGATGTAACATTTCTGAAAGAAAAGCTTGCAACCAAGACAAACTAGATAAGAGAAAACTATATCTTCCACTCTAACCTTAAAAGCACAATAAAAATTGCACAATTATCTAAATATATGTTTTCCAAAAGGGTTTTCCTTTAATAGAAACAATCTGGGGTTTAAATAGGGAATTTGGTGCTCAACTTTCTCTGTCAGTGCCTCAATAAAAATGGCATCCACTGCTGATAGACTTTAACCATAACGAGTCATCCAAAATGATGAAAACTTCATCCACCTAGTTGGAATACACTCCTGACTAGATCATGACCTTTATGGGTTGAATTTTGGAAGTGCCGTGTCCCAAAGCCCTTCTCCAACCCCAGAATATTGATTTTTCTGAGCAAGCAACCTGCTTAAGTATGTGACCATCTACCCATTATCTTCTGGCTGCATCACTCAGGATAACTTGGAAGATACTGCCATGAAAAGCCTCTTCAACGCTTCAGTAACTCCAAAACACCCTCATTGATTGTTGACAAACCCAATCAATCCATATAAGAAAATTGATTGTTAATAATTAAAAAACAATTAAATTATTACAAACATTGTTAAAGATTATCCCTGATGAAATTAAAATAAACTCAAGATAAAATCCAAAAATAGATTAACATAATGTTTCTTAGGGAAACACCCTAAGCTGAAGTTGTCAAACACTAATAACTCCAGCATCACCCAAGGTCGCTTATTACTAAAAAAACAAAATAGGATAAGACAGATGATTTATTTCATCTGTTCCATTTGCATAATATGGTCATTCCAAAATCCTGATACCTCTGCTGAAATATAGTCACCTCAATCTAATGGCAAAACAGTTAAGTATCAAACCATAATCCCTCTGAAGATGTTATTTATTACTGATTGACATGAGGTAATGAGCTCCTTATGCTCTTGCACCTCTAGGTGAGGGGAAACCTCTAACGTTCACTTGGGTGGTATAAAATCAAGGGCCCAACAACAGGCCAAGGTGTTTTGAATATCACACAAATTTCACTTGGCTTATAGTCACCTTCGCACCTTGCACCAGGTCAAGGTGTTAGTAAGGTGCTCAAACCTCTAGTTAGCCTGTCACCTGTGGCATACTTGTGGTGCACTCACTCTAAGAGATTACTGGGTGCCAGCATTAATTGCTAAAGGGCTCTCAAGTTATTGCCAACCCTTTATCTTATAATTTACTAAGATTTCTTAAACTTTTAAAAATGATACTTAGAAAAAAATAAATTTCAGTTTAAAATGGTAAGTTTATTTTGAATGGGCGATGTGGGAATAATAATACTGAACTGGCGTGATGGTATTGTCTCCACAAATTTAATTATAATTCAGCGAGTTAAAATAAATGTAATAACTTAGGCGTTAGAGTTTACCTGATCCCAGCATCAATTAGCAAGTCTTGAACCTAAAAATTCTAAAAATATATAAACTTAAATTTAAAGCAATTTAACTATGTTTCAATAAATACAGTTTGTAAAGAACCCTTCTAAACATGTCATTACCCTGATACCCAACCTTTAAAAAACATGGGTAAAACTATTGTTAAGAAAAACATGTTGTGGTTGGCTGCTCCTCCATTTTACTTTTCTAAACTTCTGCAAAGCTGTTAAATTTGAGATGCACTCCACCTATGGAGGTTCAGTGCTCAAACAACAGCAAAAATTGCAAATTCAGAAAGGGGATAACATGCTAAATGGGAAAAAGTGGGATTTAAAAAGTTAAACTCTACAGTAAGGTCAATTATAATTTACTATAATTAATGTTATGAAAATAAATTTGGAATTTAGGAAATGGGAAATGGATGGAAATAAGGGAAAATTGGAAGTGGTAAGGGAAACCTTATCTGGAGTAAATTTTTCTATTTTGTTGTTTTAGTTATTGGTTTCTTTATACAAGAGCTTTTCTCTTGACATGCAACTAGCTAGGCAAGGTGGGGATGGGAATAGATGTGTTATAAAAAACAGTTGCAGGCACCATTGGTTTATTGCATTTTGTGGAAAACCGTACATTACTTTTATTTTTTAACAACCCTCTGATAAGGTTGTACTGACTGAAATGCATTTTTCTGAGTAAGCTTTCAAAAGGGGTAGGGCGATTTTGTGATTCCATGATGGGGCAAATATTTAATTAGCCATATCTTTAAGACACTAGTAAGCTACCCTAGACTGGGAATGAGCGGAAAACTGTGGGGGTCTGTGTATGCATTGGACACAGTGGGACTTGCTGAGACTGAAAGACAATAGGGCGGGAGGTTGATCATGGATTTAAATAGTACATCCAGCAACTTCACAATTTATATGTTGATCCTCAGCGTCATCAGAGGACTGGTCAATAAAGATCAAGGGAAGGGGGTGAATTCTCTAAATTGCACAAATTGTCAATAATGGGAGAAAAGGGAGAAATGAAAAAGGGAGACGCAGGAAGGCAATCAATTTTGGGTAGGGGTATGGAAGCCCCATTTATAGCCTAAGAACCTCAGCAGCTGGCACCTTAATATGGAAAAAAAAGTTGATGCTGTATGTGTCGTGGGAGGATACTCAAACACAGGGAATGACAGTGGCTTGACAATAAAATCCATAGGAATTACTTGTGCCAAGTGAAAACTATGCGAAGGTTTAGGACATGCACATCTTCATGATTTGCACAAGCATATGACAAGCAAAGGGTTTCATAGGGAGGCAAAGAAACTGGATTAAAGAAATATAAACCTTTTTAAGCCCACAATCATAGTAAAGAGTTTATTCAGATGGGAAGAGGGATGTCAGGAGGTCCATGCTGCACTGCATCAGATTTAAATAAATGACTGGACTATTATATCAGGACCAGGGGATGCCATCAATTGTTCTAATTATAAAATAAGAATGAGCAGCCATTCCAGGTGAGTAACCACCTAAACAACACCCACAATACCAAAGTTATAGACATCCACAAGATTTTGTCTAACTGGCATGGAAAAGATGCACTATGGGCCGCGCCTTACAGGCTGGAAACCATGGCTGGTAATAGATATTAGGACTAAATTAAATTGACAAAAATTAAATTTTAAGAGTTTTTTATAGTACGTTATTAAAAGAAATATCTTGACAGCAAAACTTGTTGGGGACTGTTGGCTTATAAACCACTCATTTAATAGATGTAATATACATTAGGGTTAACCAATCCCTGATACACCATGATCCAAGGTTTGACACACTAAATAACAATTTCCTAAAGTTGAGGGTCAAGTATGCAAACCCAGATTGCTATGACCTTCGAATGTATTGCATGAATTTCTTAGACTTTTTACAACCTGATAACGGCTTGGCAGCCAAATGGGCCATTTGGTGGGATGGGCAAGGCGTACCCAAGGGCAGGGATAGAAGGCTCAATTCCAAACTAAATAAAGTGGTTTGCAAAGTTCATAATATTAGGGGACAGCTTTGTCTTACTAATATGAGAGTCAAAAAGGACAAAAAGGTTGTTATGCCTAAACCAGCTTCACTTGACTTATTTAGTACTCAAGGTAGGCTTACTCCCTTTAGGAATTCTTGAACCTATTTTCTGATCTTTGCTACATTGTAAGGGTATATAACTTGGCGCCTTGCACTGCTCCCCTGGCCTCTACCACCTCCTTACATTCTCCTCTAATCCTTCCCAAAAACTCCTTAGTAGTGGGAAGGACCAGAAGTGAAGAAATCTTCAAAGGTTATGCTGTAACCCAACTCTCATCTACAACATGGGCCAATTTTTCTTTAGTGGTGGGAAGAAAAACACTTTTTTAGACCTTCTTAGTTCTATGGGGAGCACCTACTTGTTTAGGCATATGGGTTGCTCCCCAAGACTTACATTATCCTTTCATTTTTAAGTGTGAGGAGATCTACCACCAGGAACCTGTTCAAACATGAAGTTTTTGCGCATTGGTAATTTGTTGACGAAGAGGGCTTAAATCTTCTGGGGTGATGTGGGGCATTTGAATGGGATTCATGGGATTTTTCCAATAACGCATTGCAATTGGCCTAATCCTTAATACTTACCCAGCTAATCTTGTAGGTTGAGAACCCTTTTGGGAAACCAGGTACTGGACCAAATAGCAGTTTTTCAGGATGACAGGATGGCCTTGACCTTGGATTCCTGAGAGTCATTTACTACCATTGGCTCAGGTTCAGAAGGTTCCTCACCCTTGAAAGTGGACAACTGTGATGCATTGAAGACATCATGCTGCTTCCACTGGGGTGGGAGCGTCATCAGGAATCCCCATTACCTAAAACTCCCTATTCAAATGGGTCCCCAAACATTTTCTGGAAACTTTCTGAGAGAACCTTAATATGCAGGTGGCATATATCTAACATGACTAGTGAGCTCACCTAGAACTCATGCGCAGGAGATGCATGCAATATACAAACTTTTTGTAGCCAATGATAGCTTTTGTCACTTACTTGAAACGGGTTTTGGTATCCCAGAGCTTCAGCATTCTTCTACGACTGGGACTTCTATGCAAAGGCAAAGGGAAATTTTAAATAAGAAGTTCTACCCTAAGGTTGTCTTATATGGTAAAAGCCAGTTGACGAGTGGGTCATATTATTGTATTAAAACTGCACCAAGGGCAGATCAGCCCAGGTATCCTGAGAAAAAGATCCATAACAGCGTAGATACTACTATAGGATCTAGTTGAACATCTATGTCTGCTCATCAGATTAGGTTGATATTTGATGGGGCAACAGGGCTTGCTCCTAAGGATGGCTAACATGCACTCCAAAAACAGGAAAGAACTGGGGTCTCAATCGCTCACCACTTCCTGAAGTAAGCCAAACATACAAAAGACATGGTGATGAAGAGACTTGCTGTTTCTTCTAAGGAGATTTCAGATTTACACGGTAGAAACAAGTAAAACTTGGTAAACTGATTTACTACAATCTTGATTGCGTCATACCCTTTGGAACTAGGGAGTTCAACAATAAGAGCAATTAATACAGAGGTCCACGGACCTTCTGATTTCTGTAATGGATGTAACAGACCATTCTTGCCCAACTTGTCTTATTTTTACATAACACATGTTGCACAACTCACAATCTAGCTGGGAATGTCCGTTAAGATACCAGCCAGTTGAATGATTGTTTCACAAGATCAATAAATTTTTAATTCCTTGAAGCCTGACCATGAGAAAATTTGTTTTCAAATCATCTCATTAATAAGCAGAGAAGGAATCTGTTGGGAAGTTAGTATGACTGGACAATACGCTAGCCATACTGGCGGATTGGAGGGGGAATCAAAATGAGTCTCAAGATTGATGAAAGAGTTATATGAATAATAATTTATTGAAATGTTGACCAATTGGCAAATCGGAGGAAATTACACCAAGATTTGATATAAATGAGTTTTTCTAGTAAAAGGAAAAAATGAATAGAAGACTACTAAGCCAAGGATGCATCAGGATTGGGGAACCAAGATATAAAGAGTCATACTGAGGATTGAGAAGGAGGTCTTCTTTCCATGATTGGGTTGTTGCAGATAAGTCTGCTAATTAGTACAAATAATAAAGGTCGAGATAAGGGGCAATATCTCCGTATATAGTTTATCAAGTTTTATTAGAATTGTCAATCTTCATATCATCTGATTTGGTTGCTCAGTGGCTAATACCCTGTGAAAACCAACTTGGCGGAATCAATACTCTACGCCGAGAAATAACAGTGGTGCTCTTTACAGGGGGCCACTGGTCAACTGTAGTTCTTCAACTCTAAAGATATGATGACGAGCCCTCATTTGTTACAACACAATTCAATCAGATTCCACGCATGTTATGCGGAAGAAGCACGGGAGGCACCTAATAATGAACCAATATTATTCACTGTAATCAAACTTGGTAATGAGGAAGTTATGATCAATCTGCAATTAGAAAACTGCCCTGAGCTGACAGCCAAACAACAAGGACGCTCCACAAATGTGACCCCTCAGCAGTTGCAGGATATTGTGGAGTGGCTGTTGTGCAGATATCAATTATACAAAGATGAGGTGGGGGAGTATGCCTTAAGTTTGTTTTTAGACCAACAAAACCAAGAGAATTGCTACGCCATGTACATGTCCTATCTGTGTGTGACTTTAATGGGGTTGGCTCGCCGCCTTGGTACCCACAGAATTGAGGAGTATCTAGTCGCTTATGTGCAACTGTCTATTCACCAGCTACTGCATATGCTAGCTCGCCATAATATAGAGATTTGAGATGTAATGCGGTTCATTTGAGCACAGCAAAATGATACTTGCCTCCTGCTTGACTGCCTCGACCACTCTTTTTTGGAGTTACAGGGGGCGCTGGTACAAATGGACCATTGTGTTGGGAACATCCGCCATCAATTGGACATTTTGGTACCACAGTTAAATCTAGTAATCCCGGGTAATAGAAGAACTTTTGGAATAACATGGCCTATTGACATAATGGATTTGGGACATAACAACGTTGGGAAACAATACCGAGCACTTTATGATGGATTTAACCAAATGGGCGGAGGCGCTTGAAGCTGTGATTGCTCAGCTTAAGGAAAAAATAACACTGATAGAATGGCAAGTGACAGATCAAGTCAAGTTCATATCAGCTGAATTAAACCAACTTTGTATCAAATGGAGTAACCAGCAAACGAATGACAACAAACTTATCCTTTGGTCAACATCCTTTAAATATCTCCAGATAATCTGTCAGGTTATACAACTGGAAGCCTTTAGTCAGGCTGAGCGCCGTTGAGTTTTCCCTCTTCTGATTGGTGAGACATGAGAGTATGCTGACATGCAAGAATGGCTTGATACCCTTCGACGGGCTAACAAGGAATTGGTATGGGAACAAGCCGCCCTCCTTAACCAAATGAATGACATTAATCAACAAGCGGGTAACGCTAGCTGACGGCATGCCCACATGCAGAACATAATTGAAGATGTCCTCTCTTGACTACAAGCAGTGGAGTTTGAAATTGCACGTTGAGCGGGAATTTCATCGTGAGTTGCAATATCAGTATGTGACACTGCAATGGGAATTCCAGGTTGGACAGTGTAGATGATATTTAATTAAAGCGGAGCAGTTAATCAATGAGCATTTTGCGGAGCATGCTGGAGTGGGGGGGATGGTGCAGTTAGTGGCGATTTGGGGGAAGAATGCTATGGATCTGCTAACAAATATCCCTCAGGCGCTGGAACATATTCCCTGCGTGACACTACTTCTTTTGAGTCCATTTTGACACATTCAAGCCCATCTGGCTGGCTGTATGATAGTTCACAAAGGGGTGGTTCCCTTAGTCGCTCTGGAAGCAATTTTCCTGATCCTTGCGGCAGGAGCCTGAAGCAAGATGAAGCTGTGCAAATTGAAAATTACCTCCTTTCAGTCATGATGGTAATCTACACGGTTACTTCAAGTGATTTGAGTTCGCCATGGAAGGGGCTTCTGATTGGCAGAAAGTGAAACTGTTGCTGTCTGCTCTAGATGTGGAAATCGCCAATCAAGTTACAAGCTACCTTCCAAACAGCTCGGAATCCTACAAAGAAGTTAAAGTGATTGTTCTCCAGCTGTTTGGGGATGCGACTAAGATGGCTCACTGGAAAGCCGACTTCCTGACTATACAGTTTCACCAAAACGAGACCCTGTTAGAATTTTCTGAACATTTCTCAGTGGAAGCACATGTACTACTCAGAGCTAACATTTTATCTGCCAAGGATGTTGGTATAGCAATGATGGCAGCCATCAAACCATTTTGGGAACTATATAATGTTATGTCTCATGTTTTGGAAAAAGATGCAGAACTTATTTGAATTGTGAATATCTTATGTTGACTCTCCGCCACGATCAGCGCCCCTAATGTAGCCTGTTAAACCTCTGCTGTATCTGCGCCAAACTCTTCAGAGTATGGGCCACAGCGACCAAGCTATCAACCGCTGAAACGTATTTGTCCATCATACAAATCAGTGAATCCTTTTCAGCCTATGTACACTCCGCCAGTTTTCCATGACTGTGGAAACATACCATCAACTTTTGCACTGGTTCTTCTGCTGCAATTTATATACGTGAACTTTTTATGAATACTTGCTTCCAGTGCAGACGAATAGGGCATTATGTGGGCAATTGCCCTAGCAAACCACAAGTGTATGCAATGCCAACTAAGATGATTGAGAAGGGAAAAGCTTGAGCAGAGTAGAGATGGGACGCCCTACCTCCACTAAGTCCAATTCACTTGTCCCTAACGATTCCCAAGCACTCTTTGGGTAGGAAATGGAACACAATCAGATGATTTGTTATACCAACAGCTTCCATCAGATACCCCCGCTTGTATTTATGAGAGTAAAAATTCACCCCCAAGACATGAGTTCCTCCAGGACGTGCAGAAGCCATATGCATGGCAGATCCTGGAACAGACTGGCACAAGTAACGCGGATCCCTTGACAGCCGCTTCCTCTTTAGTATGGGTTAATGTAGCCATTCAGATGGAGAAAATCGCTAATGAGTATCCTTAGGTCAGCAAGGGCATTTCCTCCATTTTTGAGTAACACAAAGCCTTTGGATATACATGTTATAAGCACTGATGGTTCCTCTTATTTGGAATGCACTTAATGTGACATTTTCGTTCAAAAACACAAAAATCCGCGCTATCATAGACATGGGTGCCTTTGTGAACATAGTCTCTGCCCAGTTGGTGGCTAAGCTTCTGTTAAAACCAGATGTGGACCATCGAGTAGTATACAGAACTGCGGGGATGCATAGCACTGTGTCTGAAGGAGCATATAGCACGACGCCTTTACGATTTGGGTTAGTTTGGGCTTCTGCTCTGGCGGTGATTTTACCAAACAACAACTATGACATGTTAATAGGCGCGGCATTTATAAGGAAATTTGGTGCCATAAGTATGGCGGAGGAAACTCTTAATATTTTAGGACAACAGATCCCTGTATATTTTAACTCTTGTGGAATCCCAACGGACCCATTCCGCTCTAGTCAAACAATCTATCATATAGTGATGGAGTGATTCCTGTTTGTTATTGACGACTGAAGCAGCATACCAAGGCCCTCCCAAACCAGATTTATGAGTACAAAGGGATCCCGCTTCGGGCAGCAAGTGCTTTGATCCTACCATCTGGACACCAGTGCATAGTAGGGACTGAGCTTGAAATCAATGTCCCTAAAGGGCTTTATGGAGAAAACATGGCTCCTCACCAGCACTCACGGCTTGAACCACATGTGGCTCCAGGGCTACTGCTACCTGGGAATAGGGAGGTGAAAGTGCTGCTAGCGAATTTACAGAAGGAGACAATAATGATCCAGCGGCACCAAGTGTTGGCTTACTTACACTTAGTTCCTATAGAGGAAGTTCGCCATATTCATGATTTCAGCTCATGGGAGGATCTCAAACTACCAACAAGCTCTTCGTTCAGCATATTGACCGTGGTTCCATGGGAAGCACTTACTGGTTATCAGTGGAACAGCAAGATAAGGCTATGGCATTATTTGAAAAGTATCAAGATATTTTCGCGCATGACAATCATGATTTGTGGTGTTCTCAAGGGGTGGTACATCGGATAGATATGGGGGATCACCCTCTTATTTGATTGCGACCTATTAGATGTTCAAAAGCAGTGGAAGAGGTTGTCTCCGATGAGGTGGATAAACTTATCATGCAAGGGATGCTAGAGCCATCAAATAGTCTGTGGGCATCACCGGTGCTCATTGTAAAGAAAAAAGATGGCTCAAATTGAGTTTTTATTGACTATCATAAACTCATTAATGTAACAAAGAAGGATTCTTACCCTCTTCCAAGGATTGATGACGCGTTGGACCAATTGGGTGAGCAAATTATTTTTCAGCCAAAGATCTGATCTTGGGGTACTGGCAGATCGAATTGCCATCAGTGGAACAGGAGAAATGCGCTATCATCACTTTGAGAGGTTATTCCAGCTGACTCGCATGCTACAAGGGTTATGCAACGCCCCAGCTACGTTCCAGCATACCATGGATATGATTTTAGGTGATTTAAAGCTGTCCTGCCTCTTAGTTTACTTTGATAATAATGTGTTCTCACGGATGTTTACTGAGCACCTTGCCCATTTTTAACAAGTGTTTTGGCGCCTCGCTGCTACCAATATCAAAATTAAGCCTTGGAAGTGCCACCTCTTTAAAGAACAACTAGAATACCTCAGGTTTGTTGTGGATTCAAATGGACTTAAACCACAGCCAGCTAAGGTATTAGCAATAAGCAATATGACTCGCCCAGGTAATAAGCGGGACATTCAAGTGTTTCTAGGATGGTCAGGTACTACCAATGGTTCATTCCCAATTTCAGTTTCATCAGAGCCCCAATTTTTGAGTTGTTAAAAAAATCGCTTCTTTTTGGATGGAATGATGCCAGAATGCTTATAATGTGTTGCGAACCGCGTTAGCAAGTGAACCCATTTTGCAATATCCCAACTTTGACAAACAGTTCATAGTGCAAATGTATGCATCCCTCTCTGCTATAGGTGCAGTATTATCCCAGAAGGACGATGACGGCATTGAGCATCCTGTAGCATTTTGTAGTTGAAGCTTGAACTGTCACAAACAAAACTACACCATGACTAAGCGGGAGTGTTTAGTGGTGATCTACACTTACAAACAGTTTCAGGTATATCTACATGGGGTAAGATTCCAAGTAGTGATGGACCATGCTTCCTTGCGCTGGCTGCAGAATCTTTGTGAACCGTAAGGACGGCTCAAACGTTGGGCACTAAAGCTCCAGGCATACGATTTTAAGATTAAACACCATCCAGGAGCAAAACATCAAAATGCGGATTGTCTTTCCTGGCTGCCAATGGTCGCTATCATGGCGGATTTAGCTGACATAATGTACAGGAAGATAGTGGCAAACAAATACCAGGATGAGCTGCCACAGTTGATCAAGGTACTAGATGGGCTCAGGGAGGATACTTTTCTACGTGAAGGGGAAATATATAAGCATATTGGAGATTCAGCGCTAAGTTTCCCTAAACCTTCGGCTAGACCCGCAATTATTATGGATGCTCATTGGGCTGTAGGACATGGAGGCTTGCGGAAAACGCTGGAGTTTTTGTGACCCCGTTACTACTGGGAGAGCAAGCATTATGACGTATTGGAAACTGTTAGTTGTTGCCATCAGTGTCAAGTAAAGGAAGCCATTCCACAAGAAGACCACATACCAGCTGGTTAAGCCCCGGTTCTCCTGGCACACCATTTCCATTGATGTAGTGGGACCTCTGCCAACTAGCGCCAATTGATCCAAGTATATAATAATCGCCAATGATCATCTGACTCGATGGGTGGAGGACAGGGCCATTAACAACTTGGGCGCGGTCACCACTGCCAAGTTTATTATGGAGTGTGTTATGCAGTGACATGGCTGCCTGCAGTTCATTCTAACAGAAAACGGAACCAATTTCACGTTGCACATCCTGCCAAAGTTGAATGAGTTGATGGCGATCCGCGGGGTTTTGACCACCCCCTATCATCTGGAATCAAATGTAATGGTAAAGCGGGTCAACGGAACCCTAGTGAACATACTTTGTAAATTGGTAAAAGATTGACCCTTGGAATGAGTGCCCTTATAACTACAGCTCTGTTCACGTATAATATCAGCTATCATCTGTCCACTGGTAAGAGCCCTTTACAACTGCAGTATGGTCGACATCTGGCTCTGCCCTCCTTGCTTTACTCGTGTGTAGAGGACACTGGTGGTGTGGACCCTCAGCGATATTTGAAGACTCTTAAAGATACATTGATCAAGCTGCAGATGGAAGCCTACTCTACCAGTTTGGCCAAGAAGATTCGCGATCAGGCAGCTGATCATAAGAGATGAAGTGGACTTCTGCTGTTTGCTGTAGGGGACCATATTTTATTCCACAACCATCATGGTTTTAAGCGGAAAAACAATCTCTCCAACATCTGGGTCAGGTTGTTTGAGATAATTGAGAAGACTGACATGAATGTCTATACCATCAAGGAACCTGTGGAGGGTCATATCATCAACCAAGTTTACGCATAGTTCCTTTGAACATACAAACAGTAAGAGCTTATCATCCTGTCAAAGGGGGGTAATGTCAGGAAGTTGATATGACTGGATGATATGCTAACCATACCAGTGGATTGGAGGTGGAATCGAGATGAGTCTCGAGATTGACAAAAGAGGTATACAAATTAAATAATTGAAATGTCAACCAATCGGCGAATCAGAGGTAATTACGCTGAGATTTGATATAAATGAGAGTTTCTAGTAAAAGAGAAAAACAAATAGAAGACTACCAAACCAAGGATGCATCTGGCATGGGGAACTGAGATATAAAGAGTCACATGGAGGATTGAGAAGGAGGTCTTCTTTCCATGATTATGTTGTTGCAGATAAGTCTGCCAATTAGTACAAATAATAAAAGTCGAAATAAGGGGCAATAGCTCCATATATAGTTTATCAAGTTTTATTAGAATCGGCAATCTTCATGTCATCTGATTTGGTTGCTCAGTGGCTAATACCCTGTGCAAACCGACTTGGTGGAATTAAGACTCTACGCCGATAAATAACAGCATCTAGGCTCTATTACTAAACAGAATCTTTTCCATTAAAGTATAATGGGTGCGTTTGTGAGGTGACCTTGCCAGATGCTCAAAAATTCCAGCCCTTCAACATATGCTGGTTGACAAACCAATACTTGGGAAACCAAGGGTACATTAAGATCTCAGTTCACGCCATATACCACCAGGGGGGCAATAGTCAATATATTGAAGGGTTGCATAATTTTGAGCAGCTCATATGACTCTCCATTGGTTAAACTGAGGGAGGGTTTGTGACTCAACATTTCAGGTAGAGCGTTCAGGGTATCTTTACCAATCCCATACTTATTGTCGAAATTGCATAGATCCTGAATAAGTCTGTGACTGAGGGTGGGCCAAATTCTGTGGTTTCCTAAATTACATTAGTGAAAAATGTTCCATCTTAATGATAACTTCGTATGTGCCCCCTGAAGAAGATGCCATTATTGGATGAGGGACCATTCCACAGAAGGTAGATCCTTATCATAGATTTCCTAGGATTGCTCCAAGGAGGTTGACATGCGCAAAAAACAAGCAACAGTGTATAACTTCTTCATATTATTTGAGTAGCGTTACCCTACTTCTACTGCAGAGGCATCTCATGCCATGATAAAGGGCTTAGATGTGTCAGTATGCTTTAGACCAGGAGCGGAGATATCTCCTTGATAGAATCAAACGCCTGCTGACAATTATCTGTCCACTTAATTAGGATGTTCTTCCCTGTCAGGGAATGAAGGAGAGCCGCCAAATGAGATAGTTTCTTGTAAAACTTTTTGATAAAGACAATGGTGCCCAAAAAAGCTGCTAAGTTTTTCTGAGTTGATGGGTTGAGCTAAGAAAGAATAGCTTCAAGTTTTCAAAGAGGGTTACACACCAATTTTAGAACCTAGTTCCCCAAAAAAAGTGACCTCATCCTCAAAACTCATATTTGGAAGGCTTATAATATAAACCCTACTTTTGCAGACAGTCAACACCAATTAAGATCTTTTAAATGCTTCTAATGATTGGGTGAATGCTCTAAGATTTCATCAATATAGGTTACCGCGCAGGTTGTAGGCACTGTAGATAGCAAGGCCAGGCGTAGATAAAGGCTTTGAATATGTTCATTTTCAGATGTGGTTATCTTTGATAAAAATATAACAAGGGGCCAGAACCACAGGATGACTAAGGCTTGCTGAATAACTCAATAAAATCCTAAAAAAGGAAGCTTATCTAAAAAACATATAAATGAAAAATGATGAATCATTTATCTTAAGCTTGGATTGTTTATAGGGTTCTGGGGTTTGTTGCACATGGGACATTCCCTTTTGGACTGACAATAGGGTTCTCCTTGAGCTTCAGGAAGAGGCGTGTGTTGAGTTGACTTCCTTTGTGTCATGGTAGCCTTCCATATCTGATAAGGTGGTCTCTTTGTCACCTTGGTTTTAAATGCATTAAGATCCTTTCTCCTTTTGTCAGAAAGTTTAGGGGTTGATGCCTTTGTTGAATTGATGTCAAGATTCAAACTATCCATAGATAATGAGATTTGTTTTTAAAATTATTTATATGAATTTGTCCAAAGTCCAAGATCTGACAAAGGTAAAGCACAAATTGGCCAGAACGTCATAAATCAAATTTTGGATCATCACAGGTGCTATTGAGACCAAAAAGCACTACTTTAAACTAAAATATACCCATCTATGTGCATATTGCCGTGAGCCTCTCCTGGGCCTCTGCCACCCTTATCTGATTAAAAGTATTTACCAGTTTGAGCTTTGATAATACCTGATACTTGGCAGTCGCCTATCTGATGCTTTTTATAAAAGAAGTGGATAAGGGTCATTAATAGTAATATTATTCTGATGGCCATAGTCCACGCACAGCCACAAGGTTCCATTGGCCTTCTATGCAAAAACTATTGTTGAAGCAATAGGGGAAGATTTTTGGTAGATCCATCCCTTATGAAGCATGTCTTCTAACCAAACTCCAAGTATTTATCCTCTTGTTCAATATACAAATACAATGGGCAGTTTATTTTAACTAAAACTACCATTATTAGAAAGCCAAATCATGCTCAGAGTGAGGCAAGAGACAGATGAGCTTCTCAATAATAGAAACCATTGTAAGCCAACAAGTCAGAAAGAAATTTAGGTTTTAATACAAAAATAAAAGGGGTTACAGAGATGAGTCCAACACTTTGCTGGATAGAAGGTATCAATAAGAGTAAACTCATTACATAGGTGGGTACTCCCAAATGACAAGAGGTTAGACTCTAAGTTGATAGTCACCAGTTGGTGACGCCAACAACCTACCCTAAGAAATACTGGAGACAGTAAATATGGTACCGCAGTAAAATGGTCACATAAACAGAACTCATGCGCTTTAAATGAAATTGGATGTCTCATCTCATACAATACATAGGAGCGGAAGAAGCCCCCAAAGCAGATAACCCTATTCCAATATTATGTCTAGATCTTGCGCCGCTTTAAAACTTATAGTTTTCTTGCTGAACTGGTATCCAAGAGAGCATCAAAGGATACCTTGTAAGACCCCAACTGAATTACAATTAAAAATCATTAGTAGGTATAATCCTGTTTATCTGAAAGTTCACGGGATATAACTTTCTGAATTGAGAATTTTGAATAAATATCAACTGGACTAGACCCAGGAAAAGAGACAGTTTCTTCACCTACATGGGTTGCCTCACTCTCTGACATTGTGCCGCGGATAATATAGGCACCAACACGTTTGAAGCCATCTGCTTTATATTGGCTTCCACATCAACAGTTGGAGCTTGGATGCTTAAGCACATTACTTTTGGGCTAGGGAGATAAGATATCATTGGGAAGAAACAACACGCCAATATTTGTAACCTTTCTAAAATTCACATTTGACTCTAAAGTAACTGAATTAACCGCCTGCAAGATCGACTTCATGGGATGCTTTACTATGGCCAGGGTTTTAAGGTAATCTTTTATAGTGACATAGAATCTCTGATTGACTGAACATGACGCCCACCAATACCCCACCAGATAAGCCAAGGGTTTCTGATTCTGCTCATACAGCCAGATCAATACATCACCCAATTCACAAAAAAGGGTGGAGGAGGCAGAGATTAGAGTTCAGTCTATTGTGCCGTGGATTGCGCTGATGAAAATAAGATGCAGCCATTTTGGGTGGGTAACCACCCAAAACAACACCCAGAATACCAGAGCTACAGCCATCCACATGGTTTTGCCTAACTGATGGGGAAAAATGCCACTTTGGGCTGTGCATTCCAGTAACTGGAAACCATGGCTGATAATAAATATCTGTAATGGATGAAGTTCCCATGACCTCGCTTGTCATTTGATATAATGAAAACCTAAAATGAAAGAAAGTTTTTATGATCATCCAACAAAATAAGTGAGCATCAAAAGCAAATTTTTTCAGCTTGAATAGTACCAAAATGATAATTTTGAATTACGCCAAGATAATACCCTATAAATATTATATGTGAAGCACTATAAAGCATAAAATATACCCCAACAGGCAAAGGTGCAGCAGACGTTCTTCTGCCACCAGCCTCTGTCATCTGGTGGTCTTCACAGGGCTACACTTAAGGTGCATAACCAACCCTGGCTCTAACGCGTGACAAGGTATGGCAAGCAATCACACCATGCCTGCCTCAGATTAATTTTGCCTGCCATGCTAAATAGGAAACGCCATTGCAAAGGCCCAAAGTCTCTTTTGGAGAGGGTTTCAGGTGCCAATGGGTCCTTGTTGCTCTGGTTTATCCTAATACAACATCTTGATTGCAATTTACAAATGCCCTCACATCTTTCCAGAAAGTGGTTTTTTCTCTTTCTACTATCCATGCAAAATTGATAGATATAATTAAATAAAATCAAGAATGTGAATCTCAAGTGGGGATCCAGAGATATGCAAAAATGAGTTATTTATTTAAGAGTATATTGAGAGAAGTTCAGGTGAGGAAAGGGGAACACACCCTCAAATGTTAGATAGTATCCCAGCTGAGCAGTGCAAATTATAAAATTAATTTTGCATTAATAATCTAACAAATGCTGGCATCCCAGTACCATCAGCTGGTGTATTAAGAGCCTAAATTTTTTAAAATCATCTGCAAAAAGATAGTTTTATTAAAAAGATCCCACAGCATATTGATTGAACTATAAAGTCTTGTCTGAGAAGTGGGATTGCAACTGTTGGAGTAGTGATTTCTAAGTCCTAACCTTATGAAAACCAATATATTATAATTGATTATCTCATCACCATCCTAAAAGCAAGAATCCAGGTGATACCTATCCATGATCATCAAGTGTGGGGAATTGCAAACAATGGGTTCTCCAACAAGTGGCTTTAGGAAAAGTGGCTTTAAGGTAATTAATTGGAATACTGGGTTCCTAGAATGCGTCACCATCTCCCTGGAGGTCTTCTGAAAGGCGCAAGAGGCCTCAACTGCCAGCATACCAATCAACCACCCCTCAAACTTCCAATTCCCATTACCAGAAAGCCACAAAACAGTGAAGAAGATTTGAAGGTTTAAAGCACTTATTGGGGCATTGTCGCCAGACCATCTTGTGGGCTGTCTAGTAAAGACAAACTGCCATGTAAAAGGTGACCTGAAATGATGTAATGGATAAAGTTCCCAAGACCTCGCTTGACGTTTGACATAGTGCAAACCTAAGCTGAAAGAGAGTTTCAATGATCATCCAGCAAAATAAGTGAGCTTCAAAACCTTTTTTATGGCATGAATAATATCAAAATGGTAAGCTTGGATTATTCCAAGTTTGAGAAAGCTGAGAATATTGCAAGTGAAGCAATATAAAGCACAAAATATACCCCAACAGGCCAAGGTGCAGCAGAAGTTCATATGCCATCAGCTTTTGTCACCTGGTGGGCTTCACAGGGCTGCACTCTAAAGATGCTGTCAGAAAATTGACTGTGAGCTCTGCTAGTTGGCAGGCCAACCAGTATGAAGACTGGTCAGCCCCTACCATTTTGCTTTAGGTGACAGGGCCAGCAGCACTGGATGACCCCTTGGCATGTCACCCGTGCCATTTGGGGATCCCCCAGCCCAACCCCAAAACAACAAGAATAGATATAAACTTAATTAAAAGATAGATTGGGCAAAGGGAGATGTTTATTGAAAGGGAAGTGCCAGGTATTTATACTATTTACAAAAGGGCTACTGCGCCCACCGCCACCCTATCAGCTTTCCACTAGATCTTCCAGCAAACCATTCTTCTCAGCCTTCTGCTGCGCTACTCTCTTCCCTAGCGTCAACCCTCTCACTCCATCCTTCCTGATGTCCAAATTAGTTTCCGCTCATCCTTGGTCTTGAATTTCTGGCAAGCTGTATAAATTATAACATTAAATGTAAATCAAATTTGGATTTAACCTTTGAGTTGATTAGTATGCGCTGAAAACCTCTTTAGTCACTCTCTTTGACTTGGTATATCTTGGCATCTCGCTGACAGCCCGTTTTGACTCTTCTAGTTAATATTTGGGGAATCGCCTTTCTTAGGCAATAGTTTATATAATCAAATATGAGATGCCAGAAACAACCTCAGACACCTCAAACTCGGGATTTTTGCTTTTTGCTGACATCATATAATTAGTACAATTATAGAATTCTTGGCATAAGTCGCCAGTACTCCAATTTAGGCAGCAAAATCACAGTAGGATGATTAATAGTGACTACATCAGAATTCCAGCGGAAATTATCACAATGGCCTACAAATGGCAGTTGGCATTGAACACAGATTCTGCTGACATATACTGAATTTATTAATTGGATCATCCTCAGCTATTAGTTGCCAGTGATTTATACTAATTTGGGGCCACCAACTGGCCCCACTTAAACCTAACTTCCCAATTCAGCAGAATAATAATTTTGACTCAACATAATTTGTGAGCTTCTAACCATCAATCATATCAAATATTATGAAATTCAGTCAATGAGCCATTCCGCCAGGATTGGCCATTTCATCCCAAATAACAATAAATCATTGGAGAATTCCATCTGGTTACAATTCTGACAGGTGCATAACCAACCCTGGCTCTAATGTGGGACAAGGTATGGCAAGCAATCACAAAATGCCTGCATCAGATAATCTATGCCTGCTATGTTAAATGGGCTAATGCCCTTGCGGCAGCTTAAAGTCCCTTTTGGGGAGGGTCTAAGCACCCATGGGTCCTGGTTCTCTGGTTTATCCTATTGCAACATCTTAATTGTGATGCGCAAATGTCCTCACAGCTTTCCAGAACTTGAAATTTTTCTCCTCCACTAACCATGCAAGACTGATATATTTAATTAAATGAATTGAAGAATTTGACTCCCAAGTGGGTCTCCAGAGATATGCAAAAATAGCTTTTTATTCAGCGAAATATTGAGAGATTTACAGGTGAGGAAAGGGGAACACACCCTCAACTGATATAGTAGCTCAGAAAGAGCAGTGCAAATTATTAATAATATGTGTCAAAAGCCTAACAGGTGCTGGCATCCCAGAAACCATTAGCTGGTGATTGGGAGCCTAAATTTATTAAATCATCAAAAATAAATAAATTTTATTAATAATGCACCACAACACATTGACTCAACATTTAAGTCTTTCCAGGGAAATGGGATCACATCTGTAGGTATAAGGAATTGCTTAGGTCCCAACCTTAGGAAATATATGTACAATATTAATTGTTACAATATCAGGAATAGATCTATTAAATAAAAATTGGATTCTTAAGGGGGTTTTATTTAGAATAACTTATATAGAAAATAGACTTACAGCAGAACATGTTGGGGCCTGCTGCCTTGTAAAACTACTCAAGTAATGAGTTGGGTGTGCATTAGGGTCAACCAATACTTAATACAATGCAATCTTAGAATTGACACACTAACTAGCATTTTACTAATACTGAGGGTTGAGTACGCAAGACTGGATTGCTCAGACCCTCATCCAGGTTTATATCATATTCTTCTATAATTTATATAGCCAATCAAAGTTGGGCAGCTGGATGAGCCATTTGGTGGGATTGGTTGGGTGTACCCAAGGGCAGGGATGACAGGCTTTATTCCAAACAAAATGAATGGATTTACAAAGCTTAGACCTATTGGGATGGCTATGTACCACTAACCCAAGAGTTAGAAAGGATATGAATGGTTGTTGTGCTTAAACCGACTTCACAAGACTTATTACCACTCATAAAAATAGGTTTATTCCTCTTTAGGATACTTGAACCTATTTTCTGACCTTTGCTGCATTATGGGGGGAGATAACTTGGCACCTGGTACTGTATCCTGGCCTCTATCGCTTCCTTAAACAACTTTTAATCCTTTTCAAAACTTATTTTGTGATTGGTAGGACAAGAAGGGGAGAAACTACCAGAGGGTAGGCTGTGAATCACCTCTCATCTACCACATGGGCCAACTCACTCTTGCTAGTGAGAGGAACAACCACCTTCTTTGGCCATTCTTAGTCTGTGATGAATTCCTCTATGTTCAGGTGTAGGGGTTGCTCCCCAGTTCTTACAGGCAAGCCAAGTTAGCTCTTGGCACAAACTTGCAGCTACCAATGTTGTAACTGAGTGACTAAGCAACTATAGTTAGAAAGGTCACTGAAGCCCTCTGGGTGATGAGGGTAAGCCATATGAGCGGACTCATGTACATGGCTTCAATATATGCTATGATGTGTGAATGCTTTAATAAAAAACTTAAGTAAATTTGGCAAGGGAAATTATTAGAATATAAAAAAAATCTAGGATGTTAAAATTAAAATAGACAAGTACCCTCATGATTTAGAGCACTGGCATATATAAAGGAATGGCTTTTGGGGCTAAGTATGCTATTTTCAGCACTGCACCTTCTTCTTAGGTTGCAGTTTTTCTGCAGTTCACATTTGGGAGGAAAGGGTTGAAATTACAAAATGTCAATATAATTGGGACTGGGAGGGATATTGGGGTATGCTGTTATTGGCTAAACCTTTGTTTAGCTTTTCCCAAACCCTTTATAGGTTCTAAATTGAGGCATGCTCTACCTATAGAGTTCTATTGCTTAATGGCAGAAAATCATAAAAATGAATTAGAAGATTTTTGGGAATTAATAAAAGGGAGAGTCATAATGGGGATTTGAAACTTAAGATTCCTATAAAATTAATTTGAACTTACTGTGAATACTAAAATAAAAGGAATTTGGAACATGGGATTTGAGAAATTTGGGAAAATCTGGGAAATTGGTTAAAAATAGGGGAGAATTGCCAGGATTAAACTTGCTATTTTGGTAGTGTAGTGGGGGGATTTCTCTACATAAGAGCCTAATCTTCTCAACATAGTTACCCACTAGGAAAGGTGGGATGGGAGTAGATGGTCTATAAGAAAAAGGATTGCAGACACTACCTGGCTTATTGCCTTTTGTGGAAACCCTTACGATCTCTATCTGTGTGGAGAGTTCTATAACTTTCCTATTTCAAAAAAGGAAGTAAGGATCAAACCCCTAATCTACAAGGAAACGACTATTTACCATATTGAGGGAAACACCAAGAACAATGTCAATACTTTATGATCTAAAGACAAAATGGGATACCCCTTTAGGAGGTAGATAGCTAGGCTGGCATAAGGTATTATCTAAAAAGAAATAGCTTAATAATATTTTCTAATTAATAAGGAGAGATGGCTAACAGAGAGATTGGTTGGATGAACACCACTGTAAGGAAAGTTTGGATGATAGGCCTAGATCACTTTATTGGGGCTTTGAACCAAATTTAAGCCAAAAACAAAAGGCTACCATCGATGGTAGCCCTATAACTCAGTATGTGTGAACTTGAGACTTTGATACAAACTGAATATTAATTTTTTATTATTATTTTTTCAATAAATTAGACTCTCAACTGTATATTAAACATAATAAACCTTTCTCAACAAACTATATTTGATGATCTTTTGATGCCATTGATTTAACACCATAAACCTTGTCACAATTTATTGGGTTTACCCAAGGCCTTTGTTATAAAATCAGACGTATTGTTAAGATCTGCCATATTGTTCATACAGGTCAAACCCACTGAACAACATACAGATGATGTGGGGATCATCAGTCCTTCAGACACACTTAAAATATACTAAAAATAGGAGCAATCACTCCAATCAACTCTTTTATTTATTTTATTAAATACAGCAATCTTTCACTGTTCCACTCTCTCTACTAATAACAACTCCCTTCTCTCAATAGCCCATCTCGCTTATATACAGCGGCTTCATATGATAATGCTCTCATAGCTTGGGCTATTCTATTCCGCCAATTCTCCTCGATTTTGGCTTGTTATTTTCTAATTCTCTATCGCCCTAATTGTAGGCGATTTACTTCATATTTGTTAAATGTAAACATCGCCTTATTGCCTTATCACCTTATTTAGAGGCGATCCAATAATAACCCATTATATCCCAATATTGCCTCATCTTGAGGCACTTGAATAATTGTAACTGATATCATGTTTGGTGGATTCTTCCCAATCCGCCCTAGCTGTCCCAAAATTATCATCCAGTCATATCAGAATCATGACATTACCCCCTCCTTGACTGGACGATAAGGCTCATATTGTTTGTATGGTCAGAGGAACTTTGTGTGTACTCAGTTAATGATCTGATCACTTGTGGGGTCCTTGATGGTATATGCGTCAACTCCAGTTTTCTCTATAACTTCAAATGGACTAATCCAAATACTGGCCAGCTTGTGTTTACACCTGAACCCATGTTGGTCATGGAAGAGAACTATATCGCCTTCCTTGAACTGCGCCAACCCACTACAATGTACCTAATCAACGGCCTGATTCCTGATCTTCTTGGCTAAGCTGAAGGAATATGCCTTGGTTTGCAATTTGATCAGAGTGTTCACCAGGTTAGTCAAATAGTGGTGGGGTTCCATTCCGCTGGTGTCTTCTACACACAAATAAAGTAATGCTGGAAGAACTGGGTGTCAGCCATATAGTAGTTGGAAGGGACTCTTTACCGTGGTGGAATGGTAACTAATGTTATAGGTGAACATGCCAGTGGAAAGGAGAGAGCTCCAATTGGAAGGTCAATCTATTACTAATTTTATAGTATGTTCACCAGAGTCCCATTCACCTGTTCGACCATTCCATTGGATTTGGGGTGGTATGGGGTTGTCAGAACCCCACGGATTCCCATAAGCTCATTCAGCTTGGCGAGGATGTGCGAGGTGAAGTTTGTTCCATTATCAGTGAGAATAAACTGAGGGCAGCCATGTCACTGAATAATGCATTCCATCACGAACTTAGCCACAGTAACTGCCCCCAAGTCTCATATCTCCCTCGCTTTGACCCACTGGGTCAAGTGGTTGATAGCCACAAGAATGTACTTACACCGGTTGGCTCCTGTTGGCAAGGGGCCAATGACATCAAGGGAAACCATGTGCCAAGCAAAATGTGGTTTCACTACCCAGTATGAAGTCTTATGGCGGAATGGCTTCTCCACTTGGCACTGATGGCAACAGGAAATAGTTTCAAGCACATTGAAGCTCATACTTTCCCAATAGTACTGGGGGCGCAACAACTCCATTTTCTTATGCACCCCTTCATGTCCAACTGCCTTGTGCGTGCTCATAATGATTCCCAGCTGTGCTGAGGGTCATGGAAAATTTACTGTAGAATCACCAATCTGCTTGTACAGTTCCCCATTCCATTGAAAGGTATTCAATCACATCACATTTGACACTTTGATCACTTGGGGCGGTTCATCATCATATTTTCCGCTGAGCATCTTATCATACATCACATCGCTGAGGTCTGCTGTCACAGCAATAGTTGGCAATCGAGATAAACAGTCAGCGTTCTGATGATTTACTCCTGGGCGATGAAGGATCTCAAAGTCATAAGCCTGAAGCTTAAAAGCCCATCAAGCCAGATGGCCTTCAGGTTCTTTGAGGTTCTGCAACCAGCGTAATGACGCGTGATCAGTTATGACTGAACTTTACCCCATGCAGATAGGCTCTGAATTGCTTATACGCATAGATCACTGCTAAGCACTCCCACTTGGTCACAATATAATTATGCTCATGGCAGTTCAGACTTTGACTACAGTACGCTACAGGATGTTCCTCTCCCTTTTCATCTTTCTGAGAAAGTACTTCCCCAACAGCGGAAAGGGATGCATTCATCTGAATGATAAACTCACAATCAAAGTTTGGATAGTATAACACCGGTGCGCTGATCAATAATGTATGAAGTATATTGAAAGCATATTGATGACGTTCCATCCATTTGAACACAGCATCCTTTTTAACAACTGAATAGTGGCCCCCAATACAGCTAAAATTAGGGATAAAGCGCCTGTAGTAACCAACCATTCCTAAAAATACCTGTATGTCACGTTTACTATCAGGTGTAATCATTTTGCTGATGGCCTCCACCTTAGCCGGCTGTGGTTTCAGCCCTTTAGATTCTACCATGAACCCCAGGTATTCCAGCTGATCCTTGAAGAAGTTACATTCTCGAGGTTTAATGTAATGTTTGCCTCAGCCAGCTGGCAGAATACTGCTTCTAAGTAATTGAGATGCTCTGAAAAGGTTTTAGAGAAAATGTTAATATCATCGAGGTATACAAAGATTCATGACAGTTTCAAGTCGCCAAGAATAGTGTCCATGGCTCGCTGAAACGTAGCTGGGCGTTGCACAGCCCTTGAGGCATCCACATCAGTTGGAAAAGGCCTTTGGAGGTGATTACAGTGCATTTTTCCTGTTCTGCCGCAGGTAACTCGATTTTCCAGTAACCTGATATCAAGTCCATCACTGAAAAATAACGGGCTCCCCCTAAATGATCCAAAGCATCACCAATCATTGGCAAAGGGTACAAGTCCTTTTTTATAATACTGTTGAGCTTCTAGTAGTCTATTACTACGAAGTTGGTGCTGTCCTTCTTTTTTACAATCAGAATGGGCAAAGTCCACGGACTCTTGGATGGTTTGAGCATCCCTTGCTCTATAACTTGTCAATTTTGTTAGTGGTAACGTCTTCTGCTGCCTTTGATCAGTGGATCAGCTGAGACCTTATAGGGGGATGATCTCCTGTGTCTACTTGATGGACCACCCCCTGAGCACACCCTAAGTCATGATTGTTGACAGAAAAAATCCCCTTGTACTTCTGAAATAAAGCTATTGCTTAGTCTTTTTGCTATTCTGATAGTCCTATTAAATTACTCTGTGGTACCACCATTAGTATGCTGGCCGGTGCCTCAACTAGTAGACCAAATTCGTCCAATGACCCAAAGTCATGAACCTGAAGGACCTCTTCTATTGGAATAAAATGTAAATATGTTACTATTTGGTGTTGGCGGATTTGCATTGGTTCACTCTGGAGGTTTGCTTACAAAACCTCAATCTCTCCATGTCCCAGAAGTATAATCCCTGGAGCCACATGCGGCTCAAACTGCATTTGATGATAGGGCCCAATGACTTCCCCATATAGCCCAATAGGCACTTCCACCTCTAACTCGGTGTTCACTAAGACTTGATGTCCAGAAGGTGTACCAAATCGGAAAAACCCCAGTTCTGATTGCCATATAATTTTTACATATTTGTTTGGTGCACTGACAAGCAACCAAAGTGGCCTAACCAAGTAGGGAGAGGTTTGGGGCATCAACAAGCAGCCAAACATTCACCTCTCATTGGTTGGCTATGTAAAGGTTGAATAGTGGTTGGTCCAACCCAACCACACAAAAGCTTTCTCAAAATGGAAACACCCAAAAAATACCACAGGTATGTGAGAAATGCAAACCCCAAAACATCCTTTATTTTTATTTTGGACTATAAAAATGAAGGTGTCTGCTGACCAGAGCTCATCTGGGGAGCAACTGACAATGCTCCCAGGAAGGGACATGCTAGGGTGAGAATTCTGAAGTAAACTTTGGAATGGGCAGGCACGCCTTATAAAGGCAGCGCTTTGGGGCCCTCACCCAAACTATCAATTAGGCTCGCACAAGCCTAATTAACAGCTTGGGTGAGGCACAACCCAACGTCCAAAATAACCAAACCAAAAATGTTTTTATAAATGATCTCTAATTAACAGCTCAGGTGAGGCACAACCCAACATCCAAAATGACCAAACCAAAATTTTTTTATAAATGATCTGACTCAGATTTGAAAAATCCTAATCCAAGTTGGAATGTAACAGATGGGATAAACCCGTTTGTTACAGAAGGAATAGATATGGGCTCTGCAGCTCAAAGAGGTATCCCTTGATATTCATATATCTGTTGAGGAAGGGGCCAAGTCTTGCGCTTTAGTTGGTGATAGTGAACTGACATCACCCCATCACTATAGGCAAGGTTGATATGGCTCATATGCACCAGATCCTTCAGTACTCCACTAGAGGTGAAGTAAATTGGGATCCGCTGTCCCAGAATGGTGAGGGTCTCCTCCATCATATTAATAACAGCCCCAAAATGGCACATAAAATCAGTTCTGATTAACAGTTTGTAGTTTTCATTTGGTAGCACAATCACCAAAGCTACAATGACAATGGACCCAAAGTGCAGAGGTAGCGCACTGTAAGCCCCCTCAGAGATGGTACTTTCTGCTCCAGCAGTTACATACACCATTTAATGGTCCACATCAGGTTTTAACGTCAACTTTGCCATCATTTTTGTGAAAACTATGTTGACTGGAGCACCAGTATCTAATATAGCGTGAACTCTATCTTTCACTACAGAAATATCGCAATATGTACACTCAGAATAATAAGAATATTGACTGTTTAATACATGGACATTTACAGGATCTCTTTTTTCAAGAAAACTCATTAACCCCTCACTAACTTAGAGGTATTCTTTGACAATGGCATCTATCATAAGGGCGACGTTTACTCCTTTCAGAGTTGGCACATCTGCAGAAAAATCCAGCTTGTCTGAGGAAGATTGATCAAGTATTTGATGGGCATATGGCTTCAGTTGTTCTGGGGACTCTTCTTCCACTGCTGCCTAGGCTTGAGCTTGTGTCACTACATTTACTCCTCCAACTGGCTGCTGGTATAAAATTCCGTCATTGTACTGAGGGACTTTTTCAGGATATACTACTACTGATTCAGGGATGTTCTGAGTTGGAATCATGGAGGTAGAGGGTCCCATCTCTACTCCACTCCATCTTTTCCCTAATAGTATTAATTTGATGTACATAGTTCACATGGCAGTTATGGCAGAATTTTGCCAAATGACCAGGGCAGCCGCATTCATAGCAGTTAACCCTATAAGAGCCACATCCTTGGTTGTCATAAGAGGGTCCAGATCAGAATGTTTGGGGTTGTTCAGCATACCAGGGCCAGTTCAGTAAGATGGTTGTTGACATTCAGCATAGCTAGGTCCTGGTCGGTAGCTGGGTTGCTGAAAGTTTTTGTGACCAGCCCATTGATGCTGATCAAACTGCAGAGTATAATTCAGCTTTGGACGAGGCGCAGAGTTATAGTAAGGCTGAGGATTGCTAAATGGAGCTGGAGTCAGATGAGAGTATTCTCCTGAATAAGAGGGTGCAGTAGCAGTGGTAGTCTTCCATTCCATATTTAGTGGCAAAAAGTTAGGGGATATGCAACACAAAAACTGTACAATCTTGAGTAGAGGTACATTGTCATCTAGAAGTGGCAAAATGGCATTGTGAAGCTCTCAGTATGGCTTCACCACAGAGGTCATGGCGATGCACACATTGGCTTCTACTAAGTATCCTGCCCCAATTAGCATGTGGGCTTCCATTGTAAATTGATCAGCAAACTCCATGAGAGTCTTGTTTTAGGGGAACCCAATTGTTAATAATTCTGCTTTCTGCTGCAACATCTTTGAGGTACCCCCAAACAGGTGAAGCACAGTATCTTTTATATCCCTATAGGTGACAGAGCTACTTGGGAGTTAACAGGTGACTTGATTGGTACTTCCAACATCCAAGGCGGATAACAAAAGCTTGGCCTTCCATCTATTGGAGACTCCTTCCACTGCAAATTCAAATAATTTGAAGAAGCCATGAATATTCCCATTTTGATCAAATGGAGGTAGTTTCTCAATGTTCACCTCCTCATCCCGTTCATGGGTTTTTGGCCCATACTGAGGAATGGGTAAAGATCCAAAAGCAGTTTCCTGATGAGAGGCTGAACTAGTGGAAGTTGAGATGTCTGCCAATTCAGGAGTATCATGACCTTCTGCCGTGGGCAGTACCACCATTACTTGAGGGAAGTGACATTCTGACTCATATTCATATCTGGTACTACCATCCTGGGTGTAGTAGCTCTGACCAGCGTCATATTCTTCCTCATATGATGCCCCCTCTTGATGGTCATCCTTGTCCCAGTGAGAAGACCAAAAGGCGCTGGTCAATTTTTTCTCTGTGCACTACAGCCACTCAGTAGTATCATCCAACCAGTTGGCAAGTTCCTTGTTCTGTTGTCCCAAAATTCACATTTGGCTAAACGTGCTATCAAGCTGGTGCATGACAGCATTTCATTCTTGGAGGAGTTCATCCTGATTTTTGAGCACCACATCTAAGGTAAGCTTGAGTTCCTCATACCTGACTGGTGCAGTGTTTTGGGAAGATTCCCCAGCAGCACAGGCTATGTAAGACATAGCTGGTGACTGGAGTTTTGTAGTACTTGCTGGTTGATCAATGGGCCCCCTTTAGTGAACACCACTGTTATAAAATTGGATGGTATCATTAAGATCCACCATATTGTTTGTACAGGTTGAACCCACTGAACAACAGACAGACAATGTGGGGATTGTTAGTCCTTTAGACACACTTGAAAATATACTAAAAATAGGAGCAATTGCCCCAATCGACTCTTTTATTTATTTTAATAAATACAGTGATCTTTTGCTGTTCTGCTCTCTCTACTAATAACAACCCCCTTCTCTCAATTGCCCATCTTGTTTATATACAGCGGCTTTGGACAATAACGCTCTCATAGATTGGGCTATTCTATTCTACCAATTATCCTCAATTTAGGCTTGTTATTCTCTAATTCTCTATCACCCTAATTGTAGGCGATTTACTTCATAGTTGTCAAATGTCAACATTGCCTTATCACCTTATTTAGAGATGATCCAATAATAACCTATTATATCCCAATATTGCCTCATCTCGAGGCACTCGAATAATCTTAACTGATATCATGTTTGGCGAATCTTCCCAATCCGCCCTAGCTGTCCCACAATCATTGTCCAGTCATATCGGAATTGTAACATCCTTCTTAGCCTTAACCCAGAATTGAATCAAGGTTTATCAGAGATCAGGGAGGGTGGCCAACTTGGCCCCTTCAGCCTTCCTTACTTCCTCCGTGTCTCCACAATTCGCACCAGAAATTATGTCATGATACATGAAACCATCAGTAAATAATTTAAAGCCCTGGCAAATACCCTAAGTCTAGCACCTGGGTCAGGAACCAACTGCTAAACTAAACTTATTATAATCCTCACCCAGCATACTCTATTTATATGTTATTTAAGTAACTATATATAGGTGCTATGTCTACTACCCTGGATAAAGATTAGTTACACTGCAAGTGGAGCTATAAGTTTTCTTTAGGGTGTTGAAATCTCACTGCTGTTTTATACATACTTGTTAGTAATCCAGCGTGCTAAGGAAAGGCCTGGATTCCTTTGTGGGTACATCTAGACCCACAAGGGAAGCCACACTTCCCAAAGCACTGCTGGTTCTAAAAAGGTCTGGGTGGGCGCATTGAAGGGGGTGTTGGAAAGGCTCTAACTTAGGGAATATTGTCCATATCCCATTACTCGATTTAAATAGCTAAACGGAAAGTTATAAAAATGACTTTTCTAATTAATTAAATAACTAAATTAAAGAAAAGAATAACCCAACACCCTACCGCTAGCAGGGTGCTGGGTCTTAATGTGGGATGGGGTAGGGAGCTGCTAAGCTGAACTATAGTAGTAGGAGTGATTTTAAATTATGAATTGATAACTAAATAGTTTTAAATACTGATTTTGACTTGATAGATAAGCCAATAGTTCCAAGCTATTCTCAGGTCAATTTTCCCAAATTCCAAAATTTTTCGATTCACCATTTTGATTTTGAATGGAGTTTTGGGTTTAATTTTACCTTTACCCCCTTCTTTCCAACTTTTTACCCAAGTTTGACTTATTAGGCATGTTTTTGCTCTTCAGGTTGGCTTCTGGTTGAACCACCTATTGGGGGCATAGAGTGGGGAGTATGGTAGAGAACTTCTTGAATTTTCTAAAGTCTTTATATAGCTATTCGATTTTTCTTAAAATAAACACCAGCAGATTTTGAGACTTGGATAGGTTTGGGCTGAAGGGTGGATAGGGAAATGTGTGTGGCAAGCATGGAGGGGCAGCCGTCACCCATCTCTCATCTAGTATATGCCCTAGATCATATAATTGGGTGGAAGAGCCTTAGATTTGGAGCACTTTTTAGTCCTGAAGGATGCAAACCCCAGTCCAGCTCAACTGAATCACGCTGGGCGACAAATGTGTTAACCCTTTGAAGGGGTTCTGATATTAGCCCTCACTAGGGATCATCTATAATCATATTAGTTCAGCTATAAAATGTATAGTATACCATTATCTAGAAGGCGATTATCTAAGGGTATGGCTTTTCATCGGTGAAATAAAATATGAGAGATCATTCTATGGTAAGCTGGTACAATATCAATTAACTTTGAGGTTAAATCTAGCTTTAGTTGATATTAGGGGATGTTTCTCCTACCTCGAATAAACGATATTAGGGGATGTTCCGATCTGAAGGCCGGGTTTTAAAAACCGTATCCACCCGCCCGAGATAAAACCGGGGTCAAGTCAGGTATATGGTACGCGATGACCGTTTAAAATAAATTGATTCGGGTTTGGATTCCAAATTAATTTATTGAGGGTTAAGGGGAAGGTGGGATCGTAGGTTTGGGAATAAAAGTTTTATCTTTAAATTTGAGTATAAAACCCTAGGGGTTGAAGGGTTTACGATCGATGGATAACGCTAGTATTGGCGGTGAGGTCGATGGATCCCATGGTTTAATTCCGGCTCAACGTGGCGCCGAACTTAACCTGGAGAACCGGCGTGGCGTAGCTCCCATCAAACCTGAGTAAGCCGTACCTTTATAATTACTGTTGGCAAAAGGTGCTTTATTCCCACGTTCATGAATCAAGTTTACCCAACTTCATATCACATCCTTTATCCATGTTAACCAATTCAAATTTAGGTTCATCCGGCCAAGGGTTCAATCGGAGCCACTTGGTGAGCCACCCCAAGTACGTATCAGCTCCTTCGCTCTAAAAGGGTTAAACTTGGCTCATTTACCCCCAATCGTTTACCAAAGCTTAACTTTCATCACCGTAGCTTGATGGTTCGACCCCACCCGCTTCGGTGGGTGCGGAGCCTAACGATCATGGTACCTCTCAACGGCTCCCAATTAGAGATGTTCGGGGTAAGCGGTCCCGTAAGAACCGGAAAGAGTTCCGCGGCCAGAATAAGAACCGCACGGTATCCCATTCCCAAGATTCCATCATGGTACGTTATCTACAACTAGACTCGGTTTGGGTGGGTGGTTTGACCCGTCAGCTTGTTCAACCTTTAATTTTTGGGGTTTAACTTTGTGCGCGGTGGCGTTATAATTAGGGATCTTCGTTGACTTTGTTACCGTACTTGGACTTTATAAACCCTTCGGGAGCTTACTTTATGCCCCGAGCTGTGAGGTTTTTAACGGGGGTCGAGGAAGGTTAAGTCGGGATGGATCGACAACAACTTTTTTAAAAGCTTAGCTGAGCTGCACTTAATTAGGGTCGGTTAACCGAACTTTTTAGCTCTGTCCACACGTCAGTTTGGAGAACGAGTGTCCCATCGGTGACAGGTAAGGCGGCTTGAACTGTTTTAACCTGGGCTAGCTGTAGGTTTAGCCACGACGTGGAGGCCTTCCTTGCCGCCAAAGGGGAGGACCTTGGCGAAACCTGTATCAACTTCAAACTCTTTGGAAAGTAAAGCCGCGTGTGGGGAGATCTATAACTTCTAGGTGCCAATACGGGCTCCGGTGCCGGTACCTAAAGGCGCACTTTAAGGATGGGAGGTTGGTTACGGATGAAGAGGTGGGTCACGCTCGCATGGTTTATAACTGGTTTAGAAGTGGACGCGGTCAAAGCCTTCGACATCCAACGTCATTCCGGTTTCGTTCCTGCAAAAGCTGCGGAAGCACCAGGTTAGGCGTCTTCGTGCGGCGCTGAAGCTTAGTTTGATTTCACGAAATCGGATGCCATCATCGCCAAGTTAAAGCGGGAAGCGGCCGACGCTTTCCAACAGCAGCTCCCGGGCGCCATTGAGGCGGACGCAAGCGGCGTTGAAGAACATGTGGAGACACCCCCGCACCGGCGGGAGCGCAAGGTGGTAAGGGCAAGGTTAACGGTGGAGGTTGAAGCCTAGCTTGATTTCCGCAACAAAACGTACCTGGCCCCGCTGACCACCGTGGGCAACCTGCCATTCCGCCGGGTGTGCAAGGGGTTTGGGGTGGACATCACGTGCGGGGAGATGGCCATGGCGACCAGTTTGCTCCAGGGCCAGAAGCAAGAGTGGTCGCTAGTGCGGCGCCACCGCAGCGAGACCATCTTTGGGGTCCAGGTCGCCGGCAACAAGCCCGACACCCTTGTCCGGTGCGCCGAGATCTTTGCAGCGACCCTGGACGTCGATTTTGTTGACATCAACGCCGGGTGCCCCCTAGACGCGGTGTATAAAAGCGTAAGCTCGATTGGAAGGCTGACCGTTAGGGTGCCGGGTCCTCGCTGATGGACAATTCTGGCAAGCTGGGGCGGATCATCCGCGGCATGGACGCGGTTCTAAACTGCCCCGTCACCATCAAACTCCGCACCGGGGTCTTTTCTCACAAGCCCACCGCCCACCTTCTGCTACCGCGGCTGGCGGAGTGGGGGTGTGCGCTGGGCACTGTGCACGGGCGGAGTCGCGAGCAGCGCTACACCAAGTTGGCGGATTGGGATTATATCGGCCAATGTGGTGCCGCGCGGCCCCTGCCGCTCTTCGGCAACGGCGACGTGATGTCGCACGTGGAGTACTATGCGCACCTGGAGTCCGCCAGCCTGGACGGGGTGATGATCGGCCGTGGGGCCCTGATAAAGCCCTGGGTGTTTGAGGAGATCCGGCGGCGCGACTACTGGGACATCTCGGCCCGCGAGCGGCTCGACATCGTCCGGGATTTTTGCAGCTTTGGCCTCGAGCACTGGGGGTCCGATACCTGGGGCGTGAACTGCACGCGCCGCTTCCTTTTGGAGTGGATGTCGTTCGCCCACCGCTACATCCCCGTCGGCCTGCTCGAGGTGCTGCCCCAGGGCATGAACGACCGCCCCCCGCCCTTCTTTGGCCGCAACGACCTCGAGACGCTGCTGGCCTCGACCTGCGTCAACGACTGGGTTAAGCTAAGGTACCCTCGCCCCCTGAACGTCCTCACCCCGTAAGCGAGATGTTTTTAGGGAGGACCCCCTTGGACTTTACCTTTGTCCCCAAGCACAAGTCCAACAGCTACGAAGGCCCTCAGGGCTGAACCAAGCTGCCGATACCATCCGCCTCTAGGGTTTCAAATGGGTTTTATTAAAGTGATCTATCGCCACTCATTTTGCTTCGGTTGAGGGTGTATATGGTAAGGGCGAAACCGTGGATGGAAGTTGGGCTTTCTCTGGGACGGTTAGGGCCTTATACCGGAATGGTGCAGGATGGGTGATTGATTTTAACGTGAAGCCATGAATTATATACCAACTCACCAACCATATTGGATGGTTTATATAAAGTATGCCCCATCCTTCATAAACCAATATCCCAATTCAGCGGGCCCACCTACCATTAGGTTTAGCTAGCTCTGCTTCGATAACGGCGTTAAGCCTAATTATCCGCTCCTCTAGTTATTTTAAGCTTGGTAATCTAATGTGATCCCCTTCGTCTGCCTGAGATTGATAAGATTATAATTAAATGTTCAACTTGGAGTTAGCCAACTTTAGACCTTACCATCGAGCAAGAGTGCTACCTAGCTTTTTGGGGTTATATATGAAAGTCAAGGTTGGGAAGCGCCCAACTCTAGAGGTTACTATTAAGACCTATGTAGAAAACCCCCTGAAACCCCACAATTCGATTATAAAGATATCAATGTTAAGGATCTAGCTGGCCGTAACGAAGGTTGAGACCAAACTAACCTGACCAGCGATCAAAATGGTTTTAAAAATTTGGAGCCCCTTTTATAGGCTCTGACTGACCTAAAATTCCTGGTCGAGGCATTTATATAACTCCTAGCCAAAATAATTTGAAAGCCAGCTAGCATGATGTCAGAGGGCTTGAAAGTATAAATACCGGTCCTGATGACTGCCCATAACAGCGCAGATGACGCCTCAGAGGAACCCCCTTTCATACCTTTGAGTAAACTACCAATGATGGGAGGATTACCAAAAACCTGTCCAAAGAGTTTTCCCATTTTTACGATGCTCAGCAATCTAAATATTACCAAAACAGGAAGAGAGTTAATTCTGAAAGCTCCAGCAATTAAGGCTACCAATGTACCCAAGCAGCCACAAGGGTCACAAGGGTTGCAAGAATATTAGGAGCAAAAAGAGCAGCAACCACATGGTCATACGCAGACCTGAGCTCCATACCAATTAAGAAAGAAGCCCAGAAAGTCCCAGGCTCAAAGAAATGGACTCTACTGGGCCTGAAACCAAGTAGCAGATACACAATCACCTTGTGAGAAAAACTTGTTTCGGTATAAATCGAAACTTACTTTGAACACCCCTATTCTCAAAATACTATAAATACTTTTTATGATTATATAAAATATATTATCTTACACAGAATCTTCCTTTACTATTGTCACTTTTATTTGGTGCTAATAATACCAAATTTATATTGTTTTAAGGTCCAGATTTAGCCTTCCTGTTGTAAGCAGAGGTTGAGAGAGTTCTATGCACTCAGAAGCATCCACCCTATATTTTCCAAGGCTTTAACATGGCATGCTTGAAACTATGAGAAAGAGTCCTATGTGCACAAAAAGTTGACCCTCCAAAATGCCTGTTGTGCACCCTGCAAACAGAAAATATTGTCAGTGGCTCAACCCCAAACATCAGCATTCCTTTGAGCAAGTGAGCCACTTTGGCGATACTAAATTAAAAGCCACTATTGCTGCCATATGGTTCACATTTTTTTTGTATCGAAACTCTTGCCATACTTCTGAACTTTGATATTGTCACAATCACATTTTTATTTGTACAATTTAGCAATCCACCTCTAAGAAACTTAAAACGTATCAGATTTTTCTATATCAATAGCTATTATGTTGGATGATTTTTTTCTTTAGGGTTATCTTAATACAAACTATAAATGGTACATTAAGTATCTTTGTATCCTGCAGTTTATATCTAGAACCTCCCCCTACTCAATGGAAGTGGGGGTCTAGCCTTAGCACTTTGCTATAGCTATAGACACTTCAAACCTAACCTGTAGGTGAAGTCATACAAAATTACTGCCCCCACCTAGCTAGTTTGAATGTCTGGATTTTTGATCAAGGCTTGTTTAATTGGGTGTATTAATCAATTGCAGGTTGTCAATTTAAACCTTATTAAATGATATTAAATTTAATATAAGCTACAACTATATAAAAAGGTACCCCTTTATAATCACCTGAGCACAAATATCACTTGGGTTTGATAATTAACTCCAGTATCCAATCTTACAAATCCCTAGCCAATTTTTCTATGTGAGGGAAGCGTTGTAAGTGTAAGTCCTGGGGAGAACCCTGTTGAAACTGGCGCTTAGGGTCAATCAGATACACAGGGCCATAAAAATCACAACCCCAGATAGTGTTTGAAGATAGCCATCTGGGTAAAAACTGTAACAAAAACATAATTATCAGTGAATATGGTTTATTAATCAAATAAAGGATCATGACAGTATCTGGCACTGCCAGTTGCTCTGAGGCTTGGTATATCAACTTACTAGTAGACTAAACTATTTAATTAGGGAAAATACCCCATTTAAGATAACACTCGATCATGCTCTCTACCAGATTTCTCCTTCAGTGCAGTTTGTGATTACTAAGCAGCCCTAAGATTGGTAAACTATCAACATAACATCCAAATTAGGCCAGAAAAGTGTATGAATAGGGATCAGGCCATTTCCAACATAAGATTGATATGCCAGTTGTAATCAAAATATGTCAGCTGTAATCAAATCACTGGCATCCGGTCATGTAATTATAAGTGACCCCATTACCAGATTTTTACGCTGATGTGGGCAAATTAGCATATTGATGATGAATTAAAATAGAGGGTGATTAGGTGATCAAGCCATGGCATCTGTGGTCTATAATATAAGGGAATGAGAAATGCATCAGCGGGGATTAGGGATTCAAGAAATAAGCCCATAATTGACTAACCTCATATAAAAACGTGGGCTGCGCGCCATAATGGTTACTAATAATGGATCAAATCTTTTATCTAAGTATTAAGTGAATAAACAAATTAAGTAAGAATATAAATTAATGATTGGTCAAACCAATTACAATAAACACCCTGCACCTCAACCAGAAGAGATGTCTTTTTTGGGACCAAGAAGGGGGTCATGAAAACTTCATTCCCCTCATCACCCATGGTGATCTAGCCCATGTAGTAGATGAGAGGTGGATGATGGCCTACCCCCTAAAGGTTGTCTTATTACCTCCTTTTCTCACCACCAAGGAGTTGGTAGAGATCAAGGGGGGTCTGGAGTTGGTGGCCAGAAGCTATATCCAGCAGGATTTCTGCAGCCTCCCAATTTTCCAGAAGGCATCCTCAACTAGATCAGGTTTTTCTAGTAGTAGTAAGTCATCACCAAGCAAAATCAAATCATCTAAATTTATCCAGATTTGAAATCATCCACTCAACTTTCTTCCATGCTTCCAGTAAAGGTGAGCCCACTTCCAATAACTTCAGTTGTGTTTATCCCATCTAACTTAAAATGGGAAACCCTATATGCTCTAGCCTTGGGTGCAACCCACCTAGTGTCTGGCAAATTATTGCCTGCTCACCAGGTGTAATCACGCTGGCAAAAACTTTGTAAAAATTTGATACCAATCTAGTCAGTCAAAATGGATCTAAATTGGTATCACAAGTGCTTTAGTGCGTTGATTCGCCAGAATTGAGCGCAATGGTGTCTACCAAGAATTATGCACACCCCCTATTTTACAAGCATGTGGCTCTTAAGACAGCAAACTGAAACAGTTCCTGTGTCAGTCTATTGTTTTCCTTCATTTACATTAAACAAGAGCCTGCAGAAATCAATGTTTTCTTATTTTTTGCTACCAGTTAGTTGTGATATTTTTCAAGTTAGCAAGGTTGCTGGTCTGCGTAAAGACTAGGCCATAGTGGCAATATCAACTATGCAGTTACCTACCTCACTGGAGTGGATGCATTGCATGAGCCCCATTTGAGCTTATCCCCCATTTTGTTGCCTTGCAGAATCATAATCTTACCATGCTCTTTGAAGTTCTTCACTCTCTGTATACCAAGTTTTGCAGCACCTTTGAGTGTTATGCTGCCCTTGATACCAGACATTTCTCTACCCCTCATGCAGTGCCCAAAGGAACTTTCTCCTTGGAATCATTGGCAGCCACTCTGACTACCATTTGGTACTTGTGGGTGTACTGGTGATGGTTGTTGTTAATCTCCAACCCTCTGTTTTCCACTCTCAAATTAAGTACTAAGTATTCTGGCTTGTTTTTTGGGTGTCAACTCACCCAGACTAGAAATTCAGTCTTAGCCTTATTAACTGGTGCCAAGACATAATAGACTGGTCACTATTTTCTGTTATATCCACCCTTAACATTTAAGTAGGTTTTATAATGGTTTCTTTATATCGAATGAATTATCGTTGCAACACTGCTAGTTGCACTTGCAGGTGCTAACACTGGGGAGCGTGACATAGTGGCTGACTGCAGGAGGCTTTGGTCAGCTGAGAGGCCAGAGGCTTCTCTAGATGCAGAGATGGACGAGAATTTGTTCATTAGATAAAATAAGAACTTAGATAAATAAGATAAAAGATATACTCTGCTGAAAAAATACTTTATTAAAAATAAGACAGTACTATTTATAGTACTGTTGCTAGTTTAAGGGGAATCATGATTCATTGGAAATGGCAAAGAGTGATTATCAGTCATTCTTGATTCTAACGTGGCCTGTCTTTCATCACATCCCACCTGGAAGGTCAGCTAAGCTTTGTAATCTCCTGGTGCTAGTTCCATAGAATATTTTAAATTAGTACAAACCTTAATTAGGAGCTCTTCCATTGGTCCAGGTTTAGAGGTCCAAATTGCTAGATTCAATAATTAACAGCTGATGAAGATATTGGGAAATTTGGGCCACAGGTGATGGAGTCATGTGTATGTGGCTTTATAATTAGGTAAAAGATTCATGAATGATATTGAAATGATTGTTTTTTCTTTCCGCTTGACCTCACTTCAAGCAAATTTTGTAAGAAAAAGCAATTAAATTTCCACCACCAGCTGGCCACACCAATTTTACTAAAATGTCAGCAGATCCATCATCTGCTGCTCCAATGTATGGTAGTGGTGCTCCACCAGCTAGCATTTTCCGCCCTGCGGACAAATGCATTCATATGGGGTCAAATTGCTCACCATCTTCCTCAGGCCGTTTTGTCCCCCCACAGGACCTAGCGCACCACCTGACACAAATTCACCCTTTCTCGCCCCCATCCTCTTGCCCTACCTCATTCCAATATCTGATTTTTCCTAAGAGTTGAATATGAGTGCTTTTTTCTGTATGCTGATAAGTCCATCATTTAAGTAGCCACTGCTGTGTTTGCACCAGCTAGCTTTTATCAATTTTTGCCCATTTAAGGGCTAATTCAATATTGGCTTTCAGATGGAGGAGGATGCTGCAGCAGCAGCTTCTACTCCGCTAGTTTACAAAAACAAACCTATTCCTACCACCTGAACTCACCTTCCTTCAGACACCACATTGGTGGTGTCCTTCACATCCCTCCCATCTCACCTACCACCCCAGTTATTATATGATCAGTTGATGGCGGTGCTTATAGCTTATGGGACCAAGCCCAACCTTGTCTTCACCGTTCCTTCTGGAGCAGAGCGCCTTTCTGCAACTCGTGCCACTGCCACCATAATTCTACACCACCTTACCATAGACCAACAAATCCGCCCATGCTTATATTGCTGCAGTTCCTGAGCATTTCTCTTGAGCTCATGTGGATAATGATCACCAAATTTGTCCCCTCTGTTTTGGACACAAACATTCCAAAAATCCCGCCATAAGTTACTTTCTCTGGTGTGGCCTCTGAGCCATATTCAGAGGATTCTTATTGGGCGTTTTGTTTACCCCTCCCACTCAACGTTCTCATTCAATGGGCCATAGTTGGAAATCAGCACCCACCAAACCCACCCACATTATCCCAACCAATTTCACCTACCCCAATCAGAATCAGGCATGGACCACCATTCCCACCCAAGAAGTCCATTCAAATCTTACCCACCCAAAATCTCCATCCACAATTTTTGTAAACCAAAATCTATGGGACTTATTGGCTAATATTGACGAATCAGGTAACATTGTCACTTATGAGGACTCTGGTGAACCTTTCAGCCTGTTTGATAGTGTTTGGGCCAACTTTTACAATTCTGATTTTGACAAATCCCATCCCCTAAGCGATTTTCTCCTAAGCCCAATGCCATCCCCTAACAGAGTGACCACCAGCTCGCCTTAGCAGCGGTGGCCTCACCACATTGCATAAACCTATGCAAAGCAGCAGCCCAATACATTTCTCAATTCCATAAAGGGCTGACCACAATCACCTTCCCCCTTATTTTCCCAAAGAAGCATGAGGCGAAATCACCTTTTACTTAATTAATCTGAAGCCACTCTTATACATGTGGCAACCCTAGAAAATTTTGATATTTCTGCTAAAATCACCTGACAAAGTATCACCATGTTTTCCCAACTTCCTGAAGCCTTCATTCAAGCAAAACACCACTTAGCGGAATTTGCTGAAGTGGCTACCAAGCTGATTTTGAAGATAGTAACCAAATTTTCTTTCAAATCCACCCCACCATGCTGATGCCCCCACACCCTGGATCTCCACTTTTGTCTGATACTAAAACTTCAGTGATGCTGTCCAACAGGATATGTCTGTAGAAGAGCTGCCCAACCCCCTCACCCTCTGCTATGATGGGTTAGCAGTATTCTGCTCCTCACCTGATTGGAAATTTTGTTTGGGTTTTTTGGTACTTGTTTTGATCTATTTGTTCTTTAGTTCAGTTCCTTAGCTAATTGAGTATCAGTAATGTCTGTCCCTTAAATTGGTGTACCTCAAACAAATTAAAAATTAAATATTGAAATGATTTATTAGACAAATTAGGAATAATTCAGGTAATGCTCCAAATTCAAAACCTAAATTGATGATGTAAGTTCAAGCCTTAATTAAGGACTTATGGCCCATTTAGGTAGTCTAAAGGTTGAGACCTGCACAGCATTATATGTCAACCTTCTCCTCAGGACAAAGCTTACACCTTTCATAGGGATAATAACAATACCTATTTTCAATCCTTAATTTAGTATTCTTTGTATGGTCAGTTTGCAAATTCATCAAATGTTTCTGAGTGGTGGTGGAGGAGTTCTTTTACAGTTAGTGACATTTTACCTAGGGTAGAACGCCCTACCAAAGCCAATAATAAGAAGATCATGAAATTAAGGCCAGAACCCTTTAAGAATACCAATGACCTCTCTAAAGCTATTGATTAGAAATGGGTTCTGGCTTTGCCAGTCAGTGATGAGTGAAATAACACTAAATGATTTATTTAAGGTAAGCTGACCAGGGGAAGTTATTACCAAAATAAAAAATAAAACTAAAAACTAACGTAATTAATTGGTTCAGACAAAACACCCAAATGAGCGGATTGAGTGAAACAATTTGAACAAAACAACCAACCAGTTTGGCAGCGGAAACTGCTTATCCCTCCATGGTGGAAGGGGAGGGGGCTCGGGGGGCTCATCTTTGGCAGCAGCTTCCCCTTCCCAGAATAGGGTACATGTCAAGGCAGACAGTAAGGGCGTCGGGGCATTGGTGGCATGTGGTTCAATATTGCTAATGATTGGTATTTCATGGAAATTGCCAGCTAGGAAAATGGCACTGATTATTTGGCTAACGCTTTTTCAGCTTTAATGTGGGCATCTGGGAGTTTAATGAATGTGGCGATATTGGTTTAGTAATCTTAGCTTTCAGATTCTGTGCTACAGTTAACACGTTCTGTATAGCATCATCAACATTTTTATGTAATTATTTCACTGTGATTTTACTCATTTGAGTAAGAATTTTGGGGATAACAGGAGGTTGAATTCCTCCTGTGAGCATCGCCACTGATTTGGCGACAGCTTTACAAAGGGGACGACAATTTGGTGTTGCAGCTGATTTGACTGCAATATGGTGATCATTTCAAAATGATTTGGCATTTGGCTGTGGGGTTTATAGTCAAGGGGTTTATTTGGCGTCCCATTCTGCATTAATGAACTGTTCATTTTGCAGAGATGATTCTTCAATGAGCTTACCTGATTTGTCAATTCCAGCCAATAACTCCCATGGATTCTGGTTGAACTTGATTGGGGATTCAGCATATGGTTGGGGTTTGCTTGATTTGTTGGAGTAAGCATGGTATCAAACTGGAGTCTAATATGATGCTTGATTGGAAGAATCATGTGTGGCATTGGGGCGAGGGGAAGGCTGATTGGTGGCTTCAGGTGCAGTTGCAGCAACAGGCTTTGGGGGAGGGGGAGGTAGGATTGTACCCCATTCCAGAACTTGTATGGGGCGGGTAGTGGATTGGACATCAGCGGACGAGTAGTCTGATCCATTAGAAGTGGCTAAGGAGGGACACTTGCATTTAAAGTGGTCCAACTTAAAACAACGGACAGACCATCTGCCCACCCTTAACGTTGGCCCAAAATGGATGGTCTGGCGCTAAAGGAATAATGGTGCAAGGGGGAATTGACATGGCAATTTTTCTAAATTCAGGGCTAAATGTGGCATAAGCCCAAGGCCCAGCGAGCTGTGTGGCCCCATTTGGGACCACAAATTGTAAGATGGGGTTGGAGCCATAGGCTTCCAAACCATCCATCAGCTCCTGGTGGAGCACCGCAGGGGGAGGTGGGTGGGCAAACCAGAAAACTGGACCACCAAAGTGGTGTCCGCTGGGAGCTGGGTCCAAGTTGTGGGAAAGGGGTGCCCTGGAATACCAGGGGCACATTTGCTGCAGTGGCAGCATTGGCTTCACTTGTGAAGCTGAGGTCAAAATAACCCCTTATAGGGTTTAAAATCTATAAAACTGGTGGTGTCATCATCGCCTGTGGCATTTCAATAATGGCTTGGTCATGGTATGGGAAGAGTTTCCCATATCCCGCCCTTAGGCTGTAGCACATGTTGCTCCAGAGGAGCACCAGGGGGTAGCGAGGTACTGCTTGGGTATGGGCAAGGTAAGCGTCAAGATCCTTGTGAGGAACAAATCATCCCATGGGTTTGGAATGACTGGGTGATCCAGTCTGAGCACATTTTCCTGCCAGATGGAAAATGGTGGAGGGAGTTTTTCCGCTGCCCCAAACTGGAGCAGCTGGCAGAGAATCTGAGGACATCAAAGCGAAACTACAACGGGTGAATAAGATTTTTTTTTTATTAATTTGTGTAATTTGCTCAGAAAGTTACGCCAAGCGGAAAGAGAGACTTGAGTAAAAATACACTAAATAGAGGCAGAAAATCTGGTGAAAATCAACTCAAAAATCTGGAAAATAAGTCAATACAAAGTTACAGAATTTGGCCAGATTCATTGAATTTTAAATTTCTCTAAAAAAGTGTAAACTTTTTGGCACAGATTGGCTTTCATTACTTGTATTGAGACCATTGCAAAAAATCCCAGTTATATTAAAGCCCAAGCTGATAAATGCTCTAGTTTTCTTAACTACAAAGGTTAATTTTAATAAAGTTATGATAATTTTTTGCTTAAGTGTCCTTTATTTTAAAATTATCTTTTATTGATAAAGCACTGGTTAAAAACTACCTTGATGGCCAGACTCAGCTTCAAGCTCTGGTCTGACCCTCCCATTTGGCGCAAATCCGTCCCACACCACGGCTATTCTTCCAAATCTATCACATCATATTTTGCTGTTTTCTGTTGCAATACCTAACCAAACTTCCTTAACTCTCAGGTACTCTTGTCTCTGATGGTTTGCTTCAATTTTTCCGGCGTTTTCTACAAAAATTTATACGTAATCAGAAGAAAAATAACCTGGTACGTTGCTTCCCCTGCTTGGTCATTTTGCCCTATTTTTGCACTTTTGCTTGGCGCCTTCCTCCTTGCGACCACCTGCCCTCAGTTTTCTATGACATTAACTGAAAAAACTCTATTTTGAGGTGAGACTCTTCTCCTGTTGGGTGGCTAGAGTCAGACCAACCCTCTCAGAGTTGTCCCCTTTTGAGGCTGTTCATTGGTTCAGTACTGTAGGATCCCTCCTGGCCTTTGTTGTTACCTTCTTCAAAGGGTGTGCTGAGAGCGTTTTGCGGGTCCGCTCACTCAAGAAGCTCATAACATGTGGATTACCTGCCACTACCAGCTTAAAGCTATCCCACTATCACGACTCATAACCTAAAAAAGATCTTTAACAAATTGTCCAACCTTTCAGATCACCACAAATTTCAAGAAATGGATTTAGCTGAAGTACTCCTCCTCAATTGCTTCTATGCGAGATTACAGAGGGGTCTCACCAATGGTTACTCGCCGGTGGTGAGATTAATGGATCCCTCCTGAAACCTCCCAACGCTGAAAATCTTTGTCAAGCCCTGCGAATTCCCCCTGCCGCTTTTGAGGACTATAACTCCTTTGTCCATTTGGCCCAAGGAAACCTCATTATGGTACAGTACCTGTTCCTGTGCCAAGACAAGGCATTAAGTCTAAAATCCCTTGAACAGTTATAAATGACACTCTTTATTCAAGTACCTAGATAACATGGTGCTGCCATAGGCATATGGGATAACCATCCCCCTTCTTATCATGAAGTGCTTCATCCTTGCATCCATGTTTTCCTACAGCATCTGCACTTTCAACCATAAATGTACCGCGGAACTTCATATTTTTAGAACTTGACAACTCTATCTCTACTTTGCACTCTCAGGGAGCCTATCTTGGTACATCTGATTCAAGTCAAGTATTGGATCCCATTGTGCCCTACCCTGCTAAAACCCTAGCTGTAATGGAACCTCTAATATGACCCTTGTATATACTACATTAGACTACCACAGTATCGTTTAGAAACAGCAGTGAGCTCTCTGGAAGGTGAGACTGAAACCTCCATCATAGGTGAGGATCACCTCAATACTGGCCCTGCAACGCTGCGCTCCACAGAGTACCACCTCTTTTTTTCTTCAAAAGTATAGGGGGTTAGTAAGTCTAACTCAATTGATTCAGAGCTTTCACTTTACTATATCTATAAACCCTAAGCTGCCATTTTAGAACATATTTTCCTTGTACAACCTATCATCCCTGTTGTACCAGTTGAACAGCTCTTTCTGATCACTCCAGAGTCACCTTTCTTAGAGGACCCTATCCAGAAATTGACATATATCCATGATAAGCTGATTGAAGACAAACTCGCTTTGGATGACCCCTCCAGAAGCCTAGCTGTCCTCAATGATATAGTCTCCTGTGATAAGAATCTTCCTCCCGCTAAGCATAGAGCGTTAAGCTGTCTCACTCCGTTCAAATCCAGTGGCAACTCACTGGAAATGTGAAGTCATACACTGTTGAATCCTCTGGGGATATTCTCACCTACTCTCCCACTTCTGAGCTTGGAGCTATATTATTATACCTTGGCTCCATAGAAAATAAATCTTCTATGCGTAATTCTTTTTAAGGCTACCTTCTCCTCTTATGGGAAGGATTTCCAGGCGCTCAATTTGGTGGACACTGGTGCTACTGAGAAATTTATGTGTCAAGAGCTTGAGGAGTACCTGGACCTTCCATTAGGGGTTAGTCAGTTTATAAAAGGTGATACATCTCAACCCATTCCAAGCTATCATGTACTATCACCTGTCCACTTTGTTGCAGGTGATGGATAATTTTTGGAGAGCTTCTCCTCAATTAAAACCTCCTGTACCCTATTATTCTGGGTGTTAGATGGTGGCGAAGAGGTGAAATTTTCACTAATATCATGGACTCTACTACGCATGTAAAGTTTCCTGTAGGAGTCACAGTTACCATTCTTTGTCTGGATGAAATTGCCATAGCGCTCCCAAGAAGATAGGGGACCTCCCCAGGTAGTCCTAGACTCTATGCAACCTGCTGTCACCCCTGATCCTGCACTTGTCCTACCTGAGTACATAAAGATATATGCGGACATGTTTGATTCCTCTAAAACTCGCCTGATCACTAAGCACACCAAGTTTGACTTTGAGTTCAAGTTGACCGTTTACCTTATCAAGATATCCTCTCCCATATAACCCTTGTCCTTAAGAGAGGCCGCCTTGAACGTTTGGGTGGACGATATGCACTATAAGGGTCAAATCTCCAAAAAATTTAAGCGGTGTGTTACTCTCTTTTTTATTTTGGAGAAAACTGATGGTTACCTTCGTCCCTGAAATAGTTATGGTAATCTGAACAGCGTGATATTACCTGACCCCCATCCACTCCCTCTGGAGCAGCAGATCGCCTGCTACACGGAGAAGGCAAGGGTTTTCAGAAAGCTGGATTGCATTAACGCCTTCACCAGATCCATATTAAAAGGCCAGGAGTGGTTCTCCCCTTTTTGTACTTGGAAAGGCACCTACCAGTTCAGGGTCATGACGTTTGGTTAAAAGAACGCTCCCGCCTGTTTTCAAAGGTTTATTGACGCTGTCCTGATAGGTCTTATGAGAACCTGCGCTATACCATATATAGATGACATACTGTTATTCTCCTCAGGTGAAGGATCACATGTCCGCCACTTTGTATCAGTTATGGAGCGACATGCACAGGCAAACCTTACTATCAAAGCTAGTGAGTACGAGTTCTTCCAACCCAAGGTTGAGTTTTTAGGAGCCATTATCTTCTCCCATGGCAACATATTTGCCCCATATAAGGAAGCAGCCATCCGTGACTGGGATACCCCCTCATCTCTCACAGAGTTCTGCAGCTTACTTGGGACATTAAATGTCCTCAAGCAGTCCATCCCCCTTCTCTCAGAAGTTGCTACCCCTCTCTACATTTCATATGGGAAGAAGATCTCAGTTACAAATTTTGATTTTTAGTCTGAAATTAAAGGCTGATTTTTCAAAGGCTACATAATTATTAGTCACTAGTACAACAGCAGAATATGCTAGATGACGTTTGGTCACTAGGATAAATCTCTGCAGATCTAGAAGGAAAAATTTCAAGATGAAGATAGGAAATCTCTTGGCAAAAAATTTCATCGCCAAGTAAATTTCTGCTTAAAATGTTGGCAAATATGTGCTCAAGGTGCATGAAAAACTCTGCATCATGTGCAGGTAATTTTATAGTTGAAAATAAAAAACGGCAAAAGATTATTATATCAAGCGTAACTTTATTAAGTATTAAATGGTACTTAAATAGTACCAGAATGGAATCAATAATATAATAGAATAAAAGAAGGGTTATTCTAGATCTGTGGCCCCCAACCTTTTTTGGGCCATGGACCAGTTCAATGTCAGAAAATATTTTCACGGACTGGCCTTTAAGGTGTTGCAGATAATTACACAAAATAAAATGATAATAATGGCTCAAGAACTGTTATTTTTTAAATATAATAATAGATGTGAATCCACTGTGCATTTGTAAGCAACTTTATTAGCAGCGTCCTCATAACATAGCGCCAACAACATAACATGAGTAACATCCTCTCCACCTCCCAAAACTCTCTGGTCGCTAAGGTGACGTTTAAACATGCCTTAAAAATAAGATACAACACAAAAAATATAAAGTGCATGAAAAATACAACTCTTCATAACGCTAAATCAGCTGGAGCCTTGAGCTTGTTTCTCTGCAATGAGACGGCTATGTAAGGGTAATGGGAGACAATGTCACCCAAAGTGTGTTGCCTAGGTCCAACCTACTCCATAATTTTGTTTTGGTTGCTGCCACTGTAGAAAATCCCACCTTGCACAAATAGGATGTCAGAAATGGCAACAGGGTTTTCGGTGCTTTTGTGGCGATCTCAGGGTATTCTGCTATGACTTTAATCCAGAACACTGGCAGAGTTGTTGTCTTGAACATACTTTTAAGGCTCCCATCATTTGAAATCTCCAGCAGTTGATCTTCTTCTTGCATAGACATGCTGAATGCACCTTGTTTGTTGACAAATGGGTCGTGAATCCATTCCTTGGCAGTTTGTGGGTCTTTTGTGGTTGGGAAGTAGCACTCAAACTCTTTCAAAAGCAAAGACAGGTGATTGTGTACCAGCTGGGATAATGAAGGCTTGGGCCCAGTCTCTTCCAAAATTTCCTGTGAATGTTTGAAACATGTCAAATATACCCTGTTCATGCGCCGTCCCCACAAATCCAGTTTGGCTTTAAATGCAGCTACTTTATCTGCCAACTTGAAGACAGTTGTCATTTTCTCTTAAATTGATTGATTGAGTTCTTTGAGCAGGTTAAATATGTCGCACAATTAGGCGAGTTTTGTGACCCATTCCTCGTCACTGAAATGTGCTGCCAGAGGTGACTTTTTCTGAGAGAAATCTCTGCAGCAGCTCTCATAATCTAAACACTCTAGCCAGCGATCTCCTTCAGGATAACCATCTTATTTCTGTGTATAAGAAAAGGTTTCTGTGCTCCATGTTCATCTCCTCACAAAGCAGCTCAAACAGGCACGAGACTAAGGGCATGTGCTTTGATGTGGTTAATAACTTTAATGACATCATTCAATATGCTGTTAAGTTCAGATGGTATATTTAGGCTAGCCAGCATTTCCCTGTGAATGACACAATGCGTAGACTCACATTCAGGTGCAACCTTCTTAATCTGATTAATTAAACCAGACAGCCGTCCAGTCATGGCAGCAGCTCCATCTGTGCATATGCCAATACAAAAGGACCATTTCAGTTTTCCTGATATATATTCATCCAGTGGCTTAAATAGTTCTGCGGCTGTGGTTTTGGTTGACAATGATAGTGCACATAACATATCCTCATGCACATCCCCCTGATGAAAATATAGCACATAAACAAGTAATATTGCCTTGTTGTCAATATCTGTAGACTCATCAACCTGGAGAGCGTACCACGGTGATATAAATCCTCTCCAACAATTGTGTTTCAATGTCCTCTGCTATTTCCTCAATGGCCAAGTGATGGTGGTAGCCAAAAGAGGCACCTGTGCTATCTTTTTAATTGCAGCCTCTCCTAAGAATTCACGGCAAATGTCTTTAGTGGCTAATAGGACCAATTCTTCACCAATGGTGAATGGCTTCATAGCCTTAGCAATACGATTAGCCACCAAATATGATGCTCTCAGTGTACTTGCATTTGTTGATGTAATGGCCCTCAGTAATTGCTTCTGTCCTTCATGTTCATGCTTTTTTTCAAGATAGTCAGAAGTCTTATCTTAATGCAAAGTGCTTGATCTCCAAGTGGTGCAGCAGTTTTGAAGGCTTCATTGCCTCATTAGAGAGCTGGCCGCCGCATATTATGCAGAGCAGGCTTGGTGTGTGGGAAAACCTGTTGCAATAAATCCGTATTTTAAGTAGGAGTCCTGGTAAATTTTTGTTAAATGCAGCTTTTTTTCTTTGAAGTCGTAGGCTCTTCTTCTATCTCCTCACTGGGACTTTTCCAATTTGCAAAGAAACTTTCCAAATATTTTTGTTTTTTACTCATTTTGCTAACTTGGGGGTATGAAACTAGTGGCAATGTATCATGTGACTGAGACAAGCGTCAAGAAAGAGTCATAGATGTATGTAACATTGTGAATCCAGTCATTTTTAAAAAAACATCATTCAGACTCAGATAATAAATAAAACAGAAATAATGTAAGTTATTTATTATTTCTCCGCGGCCCAGTACCAAATGGCCCATGGAATGGTACCAGTCTGTGGCCTGGGGTTTGAGGACCTTTGTTCTAGATGACAAGAGATAGGTGTATACTACATGTGAAGGTAGATTTTTCTTTCCCATAATGATAACATTAGTTACCACGATTTAAATTAAACAGCAATTTTTGATAATCACACAGGAGAGATGAGCGTTTTCAACAAATCCCAATCAAACTGGTTGAAAGTTGTATTAGGCACTGGGAAAACGGGGCACTGAAGGGCAAGAAACGCCATGGAGGGGGACTGGGAACCTATGCCGCCAAGAAACCACAAACTCAGACACCTTCCAGGTTTGTGGAGCTCACCACTAAACAAAACTTATACATGGAAATACAGTATGCCCAACCCCTATCGAAGGTAGAGCATGGGCTCTGACTTTTCCTAGGGGTTGATTCCCCAATTCTGTGGGAGAAAGAGGGAGAGGAACAGGACTCCCTTCTACCCCACATGATGTACGTTACCACCCACACCATCCACCATGGCTAGATCAATACGGGCTTTGAAACTGAAGAAGATGCAGATGCCGCCACAAAAGTCTGCATTAAAGTTGCCCTCCCTGAGGGCAAATGAATTGTGCGCACAATGCACACCAGATGGAACAAAGTGAACACTTTGTTCATCTCCTTTGGCTCGCTCCCTACCAACCTTCCCACAAGGTAATCGAGGAGGAACTCTGAAATGGACTTGCCATCTATGGAAAAACTAAACAACTCAAACTACAGTAGTTTTACCTGATGCCAAACCTGTGCACAGGAAAGGCAATCGACATGATCAACCCAATCCCTGAGATGGCTGTGGACCTCACAATAAACCCAAATGCAGCGGTGTTTCACCTCCCAGACAGGGAGTGTCAAAGACATTTTGCATCAAACTGGATTACGCACCACCTATCTTCAATTACTGCAACGCATTGGGGCACAAGGTTAATGCATGCCCCATGAAGGAGGGCATTTTGGCCCCTGACTTCTGTGATGATGCCATGGACGAAGATGACGAAGACTTCACCAAAATAGCCAATGCCAACCACTCCTTCCTCTGGGGAGAGGATGGGCAATACATCCTCATAGACTCAGTATCACCCAAACTACGCAAGATGGTACAGAAGGCCTGCAAATGGGCAGCGGCCAAGGCTGCATCACTCACATGCCTCCTCCATTGACCCTGGCCAAGTTCAGGAGGACATAGAGGAAATCATCTGAAACAACCAATCAGAAAAGAATGCCTAAGCTGAGGAGGAAATGGAGGAAATTAACTAAGCCACCCAATCAGAGCAGAATGCCCAAGCTGAAAATTCTCTCAACAATTCAACTGAATCACCAGTGGTATCAATAAAGCGAACTTTGCAGGACAATTCAGCTCCACTATGGGCGAAAATAAGGGACCCAATTCTAAAAATTTGAACCCCACAATCACAGAAAACAATTAACACACCGCACCATACCACCATGAGCCATGAGCGGGAAAATCTGACTCAAACCCAAAAAACTGCAAGACTTGCTCAAAATTGGCACAGAGTAAGGAATAAGACAATGACACAGAGTGGACTGGACCAGTGACACGGATCAGGTAACAGAATATGAGCACTGGGTTAGGGCCAGATGACCCTCCTAACTGCTCCTGAGGCGCCACGGACACCTCAATGTCAATAGAGACGCTAAACAACATGGGAGCTTGGATCAAGCGTCCCAAGCCAAAAACTGGACTTCCTGAAAAAACTCACTGTAGATATCTTGGACATCCAAGAAATCCACTGTCTACAGGGGGAAGAGGGATCCTGGTCAGCCAGGGTCTCACCATCCCTATCAGTATGGATGTCACACTGTGGGGTAGTCGTCCAAAATAACAAAAAATTAAAAAAAATAAAAAACTCCTCTTCATATTTGCATGGCTGCATCCTGGTAGCAATGATCTCAAGTTAAGAGGACAAAATCTCAATAGCATGAATCTATGCACCATGCACTTCAGCTGAGAAGAAACAATTCCTCAAAAAAGTCCCAACACTCACCTTAACACCAGATACCATCCTTTTGGGCGACTTCAAATTCTGGGATAACCCCAACATGGACCGTTGGCCTAACCCCAGGTGATACCCCCAGGGCACATCAAATTCGTGCAATTAAGGCATCCCTTGGCCTACATGATACCCTTCCCCCTGGGTCACCACTCCTTCCCCACCTAACCCGCCACAATATACGTGAGGGAATGCTCATTTCAATATGCCACATAGACTTCATCCTTTCCCTGAAAACCCAATGCTTGAACATCTCCAACTTCTCACAAAAAAATCAAATTCCCCAACCACTGACTCATTTTGGTGTAGCTTTCGCCAACCCAAACTCCCACACAGGCATCGACCTGGAGGAAGCTAAAACCAGAAAACATAAAATTACCCAAAATATCCAACTGGGTCAAACATGAGGCCACAAACCCAAGATTTGCGACCCCATTTGTAACAGACCCCATCAAAACCTGGCAAATTACAAAGATGAACTAATAATTAAAACTCGCCATTTTGCCTCATGTAAGTACACCACTGACAAAGCCACAATTAGGCGCACCTTGGCGGTACTGGACCACCTTGAGCTCAACACCCCAAAGTCTGTCTATAGCCCCAACTGAGGGCGCAAATTGGTGGAAATATCTACCGCCTAAACGCCCTCATCATCAAACACTAGAACAGAATCAAACTATTGAGTAAAAATAAGTTCATAAAAGAAGGTGAATGTCAGGGACTGGTACTACTTTATCCCAGTTTGTGGTAGCAAGCCGTGAACCTGCTAACCATGAGCTAAAGGTCCAGTATAACAAAGGGGTAGTGCGTACCATATAGAGAATGGCAAGGGCAATTGAGCGGTTTAACCCTAAAGAAGGAAGGATTGCTTCAACCACTCCCATTCATGTTAAAGCCAGTACACCAGCTATGTTTGGACGTGGAAGTAATGGAAGAGGGATTTGTTCAGGTATAGGTGTTTCTGCACCCATGGTTATAGGTTTTATGGAATAATTGGTTAGACTGTATAGCTTGTTTACTATACGGTATATGGAACTGTCATAATGAAAATATGTACTTAAAGGGTTTAGCATATGATAATATTTTATTGACCTCAATGAGAAACCATATGAATAGTCTAGTTTTATATCCCATTCAACTTCCTTGAATTTCCTAAGCTTAATTGATTATTTGAATGGAGCACTATAATTCTTTTGAGCCTATGGGATTTCGCCTTGCATGTGATTTTGAAAGCAGTGGGAATCGTCTTAGTCTCATTGTAATTTCGTTTTATTGCGATTAATTAACTCAATATCATTGAAATTTGGGTAATTTAAGCGATTAACTGAACAAAACTCATTGCAATCATGATTTGATATTCAAATAATTGATCTAACTTCAGCACAAATCCTCTTGATATGAAGAATTGTATATAGAAATCTCAGGAATTCCTCTAATGTCAGGCTTTACCCTGACAGTGAAACCTGCTCGACGTACTTCTTCTGCCAATTCCGCTCCCACGGCAACCCATCCAATTGCACACAGGTCTGCAAAGATGTTGGTGCCGTTTAGTGACCCAGTGGAGGTCAAGGCGGAAGTACATTGCTACTTTAATGAACTATACTACAATACCTCAACTGATCCCCAAAATATTAAAGGTTTTATACAAAGAACTGGAATAAAAAGTGCACCGCTGGACTAAATTTCCTAAACCTAATCACACAGGAGGAGCTCTGGGACACAGTCTGCGGTGCACCATGTAGGAAATGCCCAGTCTGATGGGATAGCCTACTAATTCTACAAAAAATACTTCAAGCAAATCTCCCAATCCTCTTGGCATCAATGAACCAGCTTCTGGTGGATACACGCCTCCTACCTGGTAGCAAAGATTCCTATGTCATAACCCTGTTTATGAAGGGCGACAAACTGCACCTGGCCAACTGGAGCCCAATTGCACTCTCTAACACTGATACTAAACTACTTAAAAAAATTTTAGCCACCAGATTAGGCACAATAGCCTTCAAAGCCTTGTCGCCCAATCCTTTTGGGTTCATACCAGGGCGTTCAATCTGGATCAATATACACACCGTCGCCAAAATATGCCAGTCCAAAGCAACTGGAGCCCTGGTATTCCTAGACCAGGAGAAGGCATATTCTCGCGTTAGTTGGCTGTACCTGAAGGAATGCCTAAGCGCCTTCAAACTCCCATCCAGATTCATAAACTGGGCGATGCTCCTTAAACGTTCCGCATCTATGGCTGTATGCAGCCCTGGCTTCCTAACTAACAAGGTCAAATCACATAGAGGGCTCAAAAAAGGGACCCCCTCAGCCCACTGCTGTATAACTTCAGTATTGATCCACTCCTTTTCATCATTGACTCATGAATCATGGGCATAACCGCACAAGGCCAACCAACAGTCAAGATACTAGCCTTTGCAGATGACTGCGTGACAGGTGTTGGCGCTGAAGTTCTCTAGTCTGGCGCCAAGGTTCATAGGTGTCTCAAAGCTGGAAATTTGGAAAGAGCATTGAGAAGGAAACGGAAAATTGGGTTAGAATACCAAATACTTTCTTAAATCAAAAGGTTTTGATATTTATAGGGTGCGTTGGGACTCAGTGCCTCAGTAATCATTGGGGCCTCATCCATTCAGGATCTTTACTGATCTTCCATAATGGTCTCCTCATGGGCATTCTCAATGGATTGTGTCGCCCACCTTACAGAATGGGTGGAAACGCTGCCCCATGTGACTCAGGAATAGGGGAGGAGGATCCTTAATTGGTTTAGCTTGGTTAGGTTTGGGAACCAATATGGCATGGCCTGATCCAGAAGTGGGGAATTCGATTTGGTCATCATCTCAAATTTTGACAACGTCCCCTCAAGATCCTGTTGTAGGGGGAATATGGCCGCAGGAACTGACCATGCACCCAGTATACTACGGTCCCTTGGTTGACGTCAGCAATGGAGCACTCAGACTTCACCCTATGAATGTCTTTATAGGGTCCAGAACAAAGTACGTCTAGCTTATTTTGTCAGGCTCCAGGTCAATGGTGATAAAAGAAAATGAGGTCACCTAATTGAAAAATTGGTAAGGAGGGTTGTCCAAGGTTAAATCGGGATGTCTCTATTCCAGTGGTGGTGATAATGCCTTGAGTGGCTTGGGCTTGAAGCCAGACAATTTTATTGGCTAAGCCCCTCAAATTTTAGTTCAGAGTTCTCAGGTGTGGAGGCTTCGAGAAGTGGCTGTATGCTACTTGGTAGCTGAGGAGCCCGCCCATATAGAGCTTGAAATGGGGACATCTTGATGACTAGGTGGTAGCTCAACCTGTAGGCAAGCAAGGCGCTGGGTAGTTAATGGTTCCAACGGGTGGGATCTGATGTGGCCAGCTTCCATAGGATGGAAATAAGGGTTTCGTTAGTATATTCTAATGCCCCATTGGTGGATGGGTGGTATGGTTCAGCGAAACTATGGGTAGTGCCAAATAATGAAGTTAGTTCATGTACTACCTGGGATGTGAAGTTCAATCTATTGTCTGAAAGTAAGGTCTGGTGGCACCCATGCTGGGGAAAACGGATTGAACAAGGAAAAGAGCTGTGGCCTTGGCAGTGGCAGCGGGAACCAAAATCTCCTCAACCCACTTAGTTAATTGGTCCACTGCCAAGATAATATACTTGTGGCCATGCAATCCTGTGGGAAGGGGACCCACCACGTTTATGCTTATAACATTAAGGGGCCTAGTCAGGGCAATGATGGAGTGTTTAAATTGAAGGTTGGCTTGGCCATGGGATCAGCAAGTCATATAAGCCTCCAAGACCTCTTGGATGGTTTCTACCATTTGGTCCCAGTAGCATCGTGACTTCAGCCATTCATGAGTCTTATTGACTGCCCCATGTCTCATGATTGAATGGCCCTCTAGGATGACATTGGTATGAGAGGAGGGGAGAATATAGGGGAGCCACTTCTTGTTGACCTTCTTGTAGAGTAGCCCATCCTTAATTTGCGTGTCTCAAGTCATTCTGTGGAGTTTGGCCTGGACCTCAGGAGTTTTCAATTCCCATTTCTTGGGCTGTCCTATCAGGTCATATAGCTGATCTTCCTCAGGGGTCAAGACTGCTAGCACCGGCATCTGAGAGAGTCCGTCAGCATTCTGGTGAATCGCGCCTGTGCAATGGGCGATGGTGAAATCATAGCTTTGTAGTCATAAGGCCCACCTGGCTAGCCGACCATCTGGGTCTTTCATTTGTTGGAGCCACTGGAGAAAGGAATGGTCTGTAATAATAGTAAAATGGGTACCATAAAGGTAAGGCAAAAAATGTTTGATGGTTAGTAGGACGGCTAGACATTCCCTCTTGGTAACACTGTAGTTCCGCTCAGCCTTACTTAGCGTCTTACTAAAATAGGCCACATGATGGTCAACCTAGTTTTCATCATGTTGGGCTAGGAGCCCCGACGGTGATGTCACTTGCATATGTGAACAACAAAAAGGGTTGGTCAAAGCGAGGATGAACTAGAATGGGTTTAGTACATAGAGCTGTACATAAAGCGTTAAAAGCTTGCTCCTGTTCAGGTCGCCACTCGAATGGTACATTTTTCTGTAGAAGGTAGAACAGTGGCTTAGCTAGGTCGTCAAACTGAGTGATAAACTGATAGTAATAGCCCACCATGCCAAGAAAAACTTGGATATGCTTTTAGCTTTAAGGGCGTGACATCTTCTCTATGGCATCGACTCTGTTGGGTATAGGTTGGATGCCACAATTGGAGACTTTGTGCCCTTAAAAACTCTAGCTCAGACTGAAAGAAGGAGCACTTTGAAGGCTTGAGCTTGACAGAGGCCTTCCTAAGCCGTTTGAAGACTTCCCTGAGATGCTCCACATGTCCATTAAAGGTCTTCAAGAAAATGGTAATGTCATCCAGGTAGACGAGGAGGCAGGGTAGCTTCAAGTCCCCAAGGATCTCATCCAAGGCATGCTGGAAAGTGGCTGGGGAGTTACAAAGGCCTTGGGGCATCCGAGTGGGCTCAAATAGCCCCTCATTAATGATGAGAGCGCACTTGGCTTGGTCTTCGGGGGCAAGCTTGACCTGCCAATATCCACTGGCGAGGTCCACAGTGAAAAAGTACTGGGAACTGGCAAGCAGATGGAGAGAGTCTTCAATTCAGGGCAGAGGATAACTGTCCTTCTTGGTGATAGAGTTAAGTTGTCAATAATCCATCACCACCCAGTACCTGCCATCTTCCTTTCACACCAGTAGAAGAGGGGAGACCCAAAGGCTTTGCGATGGTATCAGGAGTCCAGCATCAAGTAGCTGTTTGAGTTCCACCATCACCTGGGTCTCTTCAAGCTTGCTTTTTTGGTAAGGTCGTGATCAAAAAATGGGAGCATCCCCAGTTTCCATGTGGTGGAGGACTCCGCTCATTCTTTCAAAGTCATAGGTTAAGGTTGAGAATAGGTCTGAGTATTCCTTAAACAACTCCTGGACCTTGTGTCGCTGCTCATCTGAGAGGTCCTTCCCAATATTGGCGTCAACCAGACTAATCGAGGGTGGTGACTCCAAGCTGAAGTCCCTTGAGTTCCCAAAGCTTCAAACATTGGCAACAGCCCCTATAGGTAAAAGGTGGACATAAGCGGCGGGAATGTTTGGACCTATGACTTTGGGTTTATCAGTAAGGTTGGCTAGCAACACTGATATAGATCCAACAAATTCTGGATCAAGGATCCCAGGGTAGGTCAGCAATTCCTTAGGAGATGGGTTGTCTAGCCTCAGATTCCCAATAGGTATTCTGAGGGGATGTTGATGTGGATCTGAGTGTCAGCAATGACTTGGGACTTTGGAGGTACTGTAGTCACCCTGGGTAAGTAGATCGGCATGCCTTCCTGTCCATCAGCAGCAGGAGGGGGTAGCCAGACTTTAAAGCCCCTTATATGATACTTAAGCCAATAGATTTGGTCCTCATTCTTCAGTAGACAGGCCCAAGCTTTGACCTCCATTTTTGAGTCATGGGAAGTTTTGAAGATCAGAGGGACCCAATGCACTAGTATGGATAAGAAGCTGCCATTGTAATGGAGCACCACTGGATAGTCTTAAAGTAACTGAGTCCCAGGGAGCAGGTCATAATGAGGTTATTAGTGCGACTGTGGGGGTGTTCACCACAAGCTTTCCAAACTGTAATGGCAGAGAGGAATAAGCTCCTATAGATCAGGTACACTGTGGGGGCCGGCCATGCCATATTCCATGTAGTGGGAAGGTCTGGAACAATCTTGACCTGTTTCATCAACATTAAAGATATGTCGTTCATGGGGGAGCCAATGTTAACTATGGCGAGGACCAGAATCTTGTGGACCCAGATGACAACTTGGGGAACCAGACTTCCAAATTGGGGCGGTAATGTGAGGAACATGGGAGAATCATCAGAAGAAGAGTAAGCAGTATCTACTTCTTTATTTTCATCAGATACCGAAACTCCTTTTTATGGTATGACAGTTTCAGGTTCATTCAAGGAGGATATTTGAGGCTGGGTAGGGATGTCAGCAGGAAGCGCCTCGTTCTTCATGCTGACGGCCATTTTCCTGCCTCCTAGGCAAGTCGTTTCCAGCAGACCTTGGCACTATTTCTGAAACCATTATAGTAGGTGCATTGAGGTCGTGGATTCTTCTGGTTTTCAACCACATGGACCCTAGGGCGGTTAAAAGGGCCTGTAGACGTAGCCTTAAAGTGTAGAGTCGAGGCAGGGATCTCATTGAGTGCTTCCTTAATCTCCTGAATACAGGTAAACCCATTTTTCTGCTCAATCATATGCATTTGAACCTCAGTATAGAAATCTAAGGCAGAAATGACAGCGGTGATAGCGTCATCAAGGGTGATACAATATGTCATGACCAAGGGTTGTTCTTGGCATAAAAACAGTTGGCAAACTCCATGGGGCTTTCCCCTTTATTCAATCGGATGCCTATAAACGCTTGCTTTTGGTTGTCCAGATTTTGATTGTTGCCAAACTCTTGGGCCAAGGCTGTACGGACCTGTTCCCAGGTGTTACACTCCTTCAAATGAGGGGTCATGATCTCCTGGGTGGTGCTGTCTTTGAAGGAGTGGATGTGCTTCACTTCTGCCAATTGGTGGCCTCTTCCATGGAACTCTCATAGGAAAACAGGAAGGAGGCAATGCTTTCCCGTCTGGGGGTGAACCTTTCCTTAAAATTAGGTTTAAAGTTAAATATGATAGGAGCAAAAAGGGTGTTAACGCTGGGGATGAGCACCATCTCTGAGATTTCAGTTTTCGCATAATCTCAGGGAGCCTGCTGATCCAGCCGTGCCACAAACCTCCTAAATCCTCCTGGATGTAGTCTCAATTTCAGCTGAGGGTGGAAGCAGAAGCCTTATTTCCTACTTGCTCCTTCAGGGATTGGATCTCAGTGTTCTGAAGGTGAAGCTGGCCTTTGAGGGAGGTCAAACATGTTTGAAGCTTTGACAAGTTTGTTCAAGCTGGAAGATATGAGCATCTGTAAGCTTAGTAAGGGCACTGAAGCTATCCAATTTATTTGACAATGCCACAATAGAGACCCTAGGGCTGAGGGGGACTCCTTTCAATCAGAGTTTGCACCCCTGTCAAATTCTGTGGTTTACCTGAAATTAAACCCTTTGACAACCTACAGATTGGGCCAATTTTCTTACCTAATGGTTGAATTAATAATCTAATTAAAACCTAGTACAATAATATGGCTCAGGCTGTAAAATTGCTAGGTGGATTTAATTATATTACTAAAGCTTGTGCCAAATATCCCTGCACATTTAAATTAACTTCTCTTCAACTACTTGGATGGGTTAATCAACTCAATGTCAATTTTATTAATATTTCTATCAGCAGCTCAGGATGAATACATTCACACAGTTAAGTCAATTATCTTTTCCCCAACCCTCAGCAACTAGTCCCAATTAATTGGAACCAATATTAAGAATTTTGTATATAAAATATTTTGGGGATGACCCAAAGTTATATTTAAAAGTCCCATGGACAATTAAACAAACAAACAACGTAACCAATTTTCCACCCTAAGGCAAAAATTCATATGTTGATCCACATAATTGGCATGATAGCATTTGCATGGACCACCCAAAAAGAGGTTACCTAGTGCTATTGAGGAAGAGGCCTGCTGACATCCCAATTAGGGGTATGTCATCTATTTCAATGGATCAAGAATTTCACAGAAGGTGTATTTCATCAGCAGTATGACGAAACTCAACTCAAAAAGATATTAGGTCAATTTTGCATGCTTTTATCGCAATTTTTGTACCTGAAATCCTCCCAGTTTTGGGAGAATTTGCCACCAATAAACCTAAGAAAAGAATTCATTTGTATCAGTTCAAGGGCTGAACTGAGGTGGTAAAATATCTGTTGAAATTTTGTACTGTGATGTGGCCAGGAGATGCCCTAGAGGTATAAATACTGGCGCCTGGCCTGATGAATTATTATCAAATAATCTAGTCTTAAATAAAGTCTATTTTATTTTATCTTCATTTTATTTGTAACTAAAGTTACTTTTGGAGAGTGTTGGCAAGCTGGGATCTCAGGATCCCCAACTTGCAACTTTGCCTGACTCAGTTGAAGTTCCCAATTATGAAGGGAAAATTGAATCCAAAGTTGGACAGAAAAGGCGGAGCTATTTTCATATGCTTAGTGTATTTTCAAATTGTTATAAAACCATAAGCAACTGTCTAGATTGAGGATCCACCAGCTGAACTTCAGCCCAAATTACCATGCAGGATTTATTTAATCAAGAAAGAGACCCTCAGAAATTGACAATTGGTGCTCACTAAAAATCATTGACACTCTCTAAGATGAATTTAAAATGAACAATTCCTGGTAGATTCAGCCAGATGAGAAATCAACATTAGGATGGAAATTAGCTCTGATATGAGTGCCTACAGATCCCTGGATCTTATCATGGAGAGGGGAGCTAATGTGGAAACAAGCCTGATTGACCTAATCAGCCTTAACAATGTTGTTATAACAAGTGAATTGTATACCTTGACCAACATAGAGAAAACAACATATGTTAACAGAGAAGTTAAGGCCAATTTTAATACAACTGTGTCCACTTAAATTTATAAAAAGGCTAATAAGCTGGCCAATTTAAAAAGAAAAAAATAGAAAAGAAAAAAAAAGAAAAAAAGTAATATATAAAATATTAGCATTGCATAAAAATTATTATAAAGCAAAAAAATCAATATAAAATAATTAAAAAGTATATAACAAAAAAAATAAAATATATATATTAAACTTTTCTTTCTTGTTGCAAACACTTTTGCAACCCATTCAATTCAAGACTAAATCTAGTTTGATAATCTCATAGAGGGGATTAGTCTGCGCCCATGTCTGGGAGCAGTTGGGCAAGCAAGGCTAGAGGAGCAGGCGGAAGGCCCGCGGCCTCTAATGTTTGAAAACGCCCTGGAGAATCTGGCAGAATAGAAAAAAATCTAAAAAAACTGGCGGTCACAATTTCCCTGGAGATACTCATGTGGCAAGCATGATGCAACCAGTACATCAATACGCCACATTCCCAGCCACTTTTGTTGGTGGAATTCGGAGTCCGTGTGTATCTGGACATCCAAAAAACGGCCTATGGGAAAAATTTTGTGAAGATGTACACAAAATTTTCCCGACCGCGGTGTATGTTACACCTCACTCCATGTCGCGCGGTTGGCTGGACCTAGGTTTTGAAAGCAAAATAGCAGCAGATGAGGCTGCAGCGGTGCGCATAGTGGTCAACCTCCCCAAAGGGCAATGGGTTATTGAAACTAAATGCACCAGATGGACAAAATCAAACCAAATTTTCCTCACGTTTGACTTTTGCCTACTATGGTAAAACGTGACATTTTGGAGCAACACCTGAAAGATGTTCTCGCCATATATGGCAAAATACAATCTTTTGAAATGCAACGTTTCACGCTGATGCCACACCTGTGCACCGGCAAAGCCATCGCAGTTCTGACCCCAACTGAGGAGATTGCGAAGGACCTAACCCAGATCCCGCACTCCACCTTTATTGATATTGCAGGGCACACCACCCACCCATTCCGGGTAACCGTGGACAGCGCACCCCCATTTGCACCCACTGTGATGCGTTCGGCCATAAGGCACATGCATGCCCCATTAAAGAGGGCGTTACATTCCAAGAGCACCCCTCAGCGGCCATGGCCAGCGGAGAGGCGCACTACGGACCAACCGCAAGCACCAAAGAGGCCTTGCCGTGGGGAGCACAAGGCTGCTACCTATTGGTAAAGCCCATCTCCCCGCAGGAGTGGAAGAAGGCCAAGCAGGCCCATAGGGCCGCGGCCAAGGAAGTGGCCAAGGTCACCACCACCATCCCACACTCACAATGCCAGGAGGACATGGAGACCTTCGCGGTGGAAGCAACTCAGGAATCCATCACCCAATCAGATTGGGAGGCCCAAGCCAAACAGGCCACTCAATCTGAGGATCTGATGGGAGATTCGATCTCACCCAATCGCTGCACCCAAGCCCCAGTTGAAACCGACTTGGGACCTATCCCAACCAAAAATTTTTTTTGCTCCACTTGAAGGTGCACCGAACTTATCTGCACCGCAAAAAATTTGTCCGACGTCGGGAAAACAAAAAGCAAAGGCCAAAGCCAACGTGACTCTTTCCACAAAAATTAACAAAAACCCCAATAGCGTTGCTGCTAATACCCATGCTGCTGTGAAAGCCTGTGGGGACCTGGAAGAGGCTGGTGGGCCAGGGGGCCCACCCCTCACACCTAAGGTGCGATGGGGGAAACCTTCACTCTAGGGATGCTGAATATCACTGGACTCAAGGCCTCCCCGTCCCGGGCTAGGAAACTGAGTTTTTTACAAAATAATTTACCCATGGATATCCTGGCCATCCAGGAAACCCACTGTCCACAAGGTTCCGAGGATGCTTGGAAAACAATGCTCCTGCCATCCCTATCCTTTTGGTCAAAGCACTGTGGGGTGCTAATTTGGAAAAACAGTTTTTTCAAATTTACATCTTCAGAAACATTCCTAAATGACCAAGTGCTCTGTTGTCACCTTCTCATGGGCCAATGTTGCACACACAATCGTCAACATTTACGCCCCAAACGGTGCACAAGAGCGTCAGGAATTTTTCTCATCGGTCAAATCCCTCCCGCTACCCCCAATTCTTTCCTAATTGGTGACATGAACTGTTGGCTAACCTCACCAACGGACCAGTGGCTGCCCTCACCCCACGCCCCACAGGGTCACGTAGAACTACGCGTTCTAAAAGCCACCCTTGGGTTAATGGATGTGCTGCCACGACATGCCCCACTGCTTGAAAACATGATGCATCCCCACATCCACAATGGCTAATTAAGGTCCATGACCCGCATTGACCTTATTCTAGCACCGGCAAAATTCCAACCCCACATCTCCCACTTCAAAACAACAAAAATGGAATTCTCCGACCACTGACTGGTCTCGATAACATACCACTTACCCATCACAGTTGCAAAGGCTCCACATTGGTGCAAAATCCGCCCCCAGAGCTTGCGTCGCCAGGATTTTCCACATGGGTGGAAGAGGCAACTTTGGCAAAATTGTTTGTTGCACCGTTTTGCGTGGACCCCATTTCCACATGGGCAACTTTCAAAAAAGACACCATCCGCCACTATCGCCATCTCTCATCCAGATGCTCTTGAGCCACATCAGCGGTTATATCGCGCGTGCTGGCAGAATTGGCCCACTTGGAGTCCAATATTCCAGCCTCAGGATATAGCCCTGCATGGGGCCAGAAGTGGGCGGAGGCAGCAGCCCACCTCAACGCACTTGAAAGGCAACACAAACATCGGGTTTGTGTCCAATACAGGGCCACATGCATCACTAAAGGTGACAAGTGCACCGCATACTTCTTCAAAAAAATTTTTGCACCATGCCAGAGCGTGGCCTGCACACAGGTGCGAAGATCGGATAATTCTATCATGGACACACTGGCCAAAGTGGCAATCGAAATGCAAAGATATTACTCCAAGTTATACCGAGCTGAACCAATTTAGCCAGCCGAAATGGCGGAATCTCTCGACAGAGCTCATATCTGCACCATTTTCTGATACCCAGAAATAATGAATTTAATTACTCCAAACGAATTATGGACTACCATTCGCGGTGCGCCAAACCGAAAATGCCCAGGCCCAGATAGCATTCCATATGAGTTCTACAAAAAATATTTTTAAATACATATCCCCATTGCTGCTAGCCTCACTCAACCAAAGCCTGTTGGAAATGCACCTCCTACCAGGAGGACATGAGGCTTTTACAGTCACACTCTTCAAGAAAGGGGATAGGCTAGACTTAGCCAACTGGTGCCCCATTTCTCTAACAAACACAGACACCAAAATTTTAACAAAAATCATGGCTAACCATTTAGGGACTGTAGCATCTGCCACCATCTCTCCAGAACAATTTGGTTTCATCCCCAGAAGGTCAATTTGGTATAACGTGCACTCTGTGGCTAATGTGTGTCAGTCCACAGCCTCTGGGGCACTTGTATTCTTGGACCAACAAAAGGCCTATGATAGAGTAAACTGGGAATACCTTAGGGCCTGCCTCCAACAATTCTGCCTACCTCCCCGCTTCATTAACTGGGTGATGCTGCTCACGGAATCTGCAACAATGGCTGTGCGCGACCAGGTTTCCTAACAGAAGTAGTCCATCCTCAAAGGGGCCTGCGACAAGGGGACCCCCTGAGCCCACTCTTATACAACTTCAGCCTTGACCCACTACTGCGAAATGTGAATGCCCAACTCACTGGGGTCCATGTGCCAGGCCAAACCCCAGTCAAGATGATGGCATTTGCAGATGATTGCATGGTGGGGGTGTCTAATAATAAAGATGCATGCGCACTTGAAGCCCTCATCCAGGAATATTCCCGGGTAAGCAACGCGGCACTGAACGCCTCCAAAACTGAAATCATCCTCCTTGGTCGGTTTCAAAACTGCTGGGCCCCAGAAAGTAGTTCCCAACCCAGCCCAGCTGCTTGCCCAAGTCCACGCCTTACTAACTCAAAACACACCGCTCCACTGGTACTCCCCTTTGTGCCGCGACCTACCATAGGACTGGTACGCCATCTGGGCGTGTAATTGGAGGCAGAGGAGGATACGCGTCAGCAGTAATGGAGGGCCATATACTGGACAACGTGACGAAGCAAATCGCCTCTCTCAGAGCCCACCCTACTACCCTCACTGGCAGGGTTGTTCTTGCCAACTCTATGCTCCTATCCAAAGTCTGGTTTGGAGCCCACGCCATCCCCTTCTCCCCAAGCTTCTTCAAATCCCTGTATGCTTTGCTACAAGGTTGGCTTTGGTCAGGCCACCCTCCACCAGTACGGCTAGAGGTCATGTTTGGCCCTCATCATCATGGTGGCATGGGCCTACTTGACTTCAAAGCCCATGCCGCCAAGATCCTAGGCACCTGGATTGCGGCCGTCACTGCTCCTACACTCCCATCCCAACACTGGTCCCGCGCGGCCCACTCCAACTTCTCCTGAGCCTTGGGCCTCAACAATCCATCAAACCCCCACTCCCTGATGAAATACCTCACGTCACACACATCAGCCACAGGTCCTCACGGGACCAAAACCCACTACAAACGAATCCTACTCTCCATGCGAAGTGCAGAATGGAGAATTCGTATTAGTGGACATACAACCCAAAGAGGCCGCCCCTCTCCTCAGTTCACACAAGAGGTACAGGGGCTACCCATCCATGATGGCGTGATCCCCATTCGACCCCAAGTCCTATCCAGGGTGGACTACCTGGACATGATGGACATCCCTTATTCCACTGAGACCCAAAAGACTATCTGGAAATACGCACACCATCCTCTGTTGCAGCCTCAAGTCCGTTCCCATGTGTGGCGCTGCCTGAGGCAGGTGTATCGTACAGCTGAGCGCTCTAATGCTTTACACTCATCCTGTGTCGTGTGTGGCCAGTATGGAACGCTGTTTCACCGCCTGGAGAAGTGCCCCACCTCTAAAGTAATATGGCGCGAAGTCCAACGTCTGCTAGGCCAGGATCAAACACATCCCTTCAGTCTGTCAAGAGATATGTTTGCTTCATCAATGGCCTCCCCCTCCACCCTCCCTTCGTGCTCTGGTGGTTGCAATCGCCATGTGGACTATCCACACGATTGTCTTGGATGCCATCGCCGGATCCATCCCCACCCTCCCTGAAGCTGTCCACAGATTCTGGTCTCATTTGGTGGATCACTTTCAAGCGTGGATGTTTGGATATTTCCCACCACGTCGCCAGCAGCTGGTCTCCTCCTGGTTCCCAGTCTGATTCATCAAATCAGACCCCTTCCTCCACACGTGCTCAATAGTGGCTACGCCCCATACACACGTTCCCTCCCCTTCCCATAAGTGGCGTTCCCGCTGGCAACAAGAGATAGCATCGCTTCTCTGGGGTGCCTCACCTGGTACTGAGTTTTGTCTCGTCTAAGTCATATTTGGAAGTGTCCGTCCCATGGTCGGCCTTCCCCACAATAAATTTTTAAAAAATATATATATTACCTAATAACTACTTTGATTTGACTTTAGGGTGGGGAGATGATCCTACACCAGAATTGTCAGCAGTTTAGGCCAAAATTAATAATAAGAGTATTCAACTCATGATTTGTCAGCTGGTCAGGCCAAAAAAGGATTTAACTCAAATTCATCAGCCAGTCAGGCCAAATTTAATAATAATGTGAATTCAACTTATATGATATGTCGCTGGTTGGACCAAAATTAACTATGGCAATGATCAGTGAAGGTTAAGTGGGAATCATAGGGCTTATGTTTGAGTCAAGTGGGGGGATATGTCAAATTCTGTGGTTGACTCGAAAATAAACCCTTTGACAACCTACAGATTGGGCCGATTTTCCCATCTAATGCTTGAACTAATAAATTAATTAAAACCTAGTACAATAATATGGCTCAGGCTGATAATTGCTAGGTGGATTTAATTATATTACTAAAGCTTGTGCCAAATATCCCTGCACATTTAAATTAACTTCTCTTCAACTACTTGGCTGGGTTAATCAACTCAATGTCAATTTTATTAATATTTCTATCAGCAGCTCAGGATGAATACATTCACACAGTTAAGTCAATTATCTTTTCCCCAACCTCAGCAACTAGTCCCAATTAATTGGAACCAATATTAAGAATTTTTTATATAAAATATTTTGGGGATGACCCAAAGTTATATTTAAAAGCCCCATGGACAATTAAATGAATGAAAAATTTAATCAATTTTCCACCCTAGGACAAAAATTCATATGTTGATCCGTGTAATCAGCATGATAGCACTTGTGTGGACCTCCCAAAAGGAGTTACCTAGTGCTATTGAGGAAGAGGCCTGCAGATGTCCTGATTAGGGGTACGTCATTTATTTCAATGGAGTCAAGAATTTCGCAGAAGGTGTATTTTAACAGCAGTATGATGAAACTCAAATCAAAAAGACCTTAGGTCAATTTTGCATGCTTTTATCGCAATTTTTGTACCTGAAATCCTCCCAGTTTTGGGAGAATTTGCCACCAATAAACTTAAGAAAAGGTTTCAGTTGTATCAGTTCAAGGGCCAAACTGAGGTGGTAAAATATCTGTTGAAATTTTGTACTGTGATGTGGCCAGGAGATGCCCTAGAGGTACAAATACTGGTGCCTGGCCTAATGAATCATTATCAAATAATCTAGTCTTAAATGAAGTCTATTTAATTTTATCTTTATTTTATTTGTAACTAAAGTCACTTTTGGAGAGTGTTGGCAAGCTGGGATCTCAGGATCCCCAGCTTGCAACTTTGCCTGCCTCAGCTGAAGTTCCCAAATACAAAGGGAAAATCAAACCCAAAGTTGGTTAGTAAAGTCAAAGCCATTTTCATATGCTTAGTGAATTTCCAAACGGTTATAAAACCATAAGAAACTAGCTAAATTGATAATCCACTGAATGAACTTTAGCCCAATTTACCATGCAGGATTTATTTAATCAAGCGAGCGATCCTCAGATTTTGACAGCCCCAGCGCCACTTTTGGATTTGATCCTATAGGGCAGCCAGGGCGGTTATCACATCCCTCCATCATGGGTCTTCAGGATCACCAGATGTTAAAGGGCCTGGGGACCCTTGAGGTCCTTGGGGTCCTTCTGGTCCTGCTGGCCCTGGATGACCTTCAGGGCCTTTGGGTCCCCTAGGTCCTTCTGGCCCTGCACTCATGGAGGAGTAGTCATGAGAGGCCAGCTCTTGGTAGTGCTGTTGCAGGGACTATACCAGTTCTTTGACTTAGAGGAGATGCTGATTACAAGTCGCCTCAAAAAGCTGAGCGTTTTAATGCAGCTGATTCTTGAGGTATCCAGAGATTCCGCTGTCTAATACTACAATTTGATCCTGAATCTCATTGATCAATTGCCAGTTATCAATAATGGCTTCACGGTTGTTGTGCACAAAGGAGAAGGCAGCATCATAGAAGTTGATGATGTATGAGCGTAAACTCAGGGTGAGTCTTAGTTACCAGGAGACCTCCTGATGGTGTAACCCAACTAGCTAAAGTAGGTGATGGATAGCTGGGTGGACAAAGTTACAAAGGTAGCGTTCTGGCCTCAGGGCAAGTTCCCCTGCCAGTAGTACTGCCAAGACATAGAAATCCCAAATGGTAGAAGGTATGGAAGAGGCACTGGAGCAGCTGGAGTGGGCACCCACAGATTAAATGTCATTTAACCAATTGTTGGACGACATCGTTAAGGTTTTTGTACTGGAGTTGGTATTGGCTCCCATTAAAAGAGGGCAGTGAGAGTTGTAATGAGGCCCGGAATTCTAACATCTCAGGCTGTGAGGGTGGAATTGCATATTGCGAGGTACTAACCCATTGAATAATGCTTCTTGACTGACCAATTGATTGGTCTTCAGGGCTGCTAGTATTTTCCTTTTTTTGTGATATACGTTTCACTTAGGACAGCTCAGAGCCCCCTGTAGTGAGCACCACTTTTGTTGGCGCTGCAGTTCTCTAGACTGGCGCTAAGGTTCATAGGTGGCTCAAAGCTGGAAATCTGTAAAAAGCATTGAGAAGGAAACAGAAAATTGGGTTAGAATACCGAATACATTATTAAGTCAAAGGTTTTGATATTTATAGGGTGCATTGGGACTTAGTGCCTCAGGGATCATTGGTGCCTCATCTGTTCAGGATCTTCACTGATTTTTGGAATGGCCTCCTTATGGGCATCATCAATGGATTGTGTCTCCCACCTGAAAAATGGGTGGAAACGCCGCCCCACGTGACTCAAGAATAGGGGAGGAGGATCCTGAAATTAATTTAGCTTGTTTAGGTTTGGGAACTGATTTGGCACAGCCTGATATGGAAGTGGGAATTTGATTCAGTTGTCATCTCAAATTCCAACAACAGGTATAGCTAACAACAATGAAGCCTGACAGCTGAAATGAACCCTGTAAAAATATTTCATTGTGAGCAACACGTCGCTCAACAAAAGGAAAAAGGAAATATTCATCCTAGCCAAGTACACTAACAACTGGGACACAACACTCAAACTTCATAGCCCCCCACAAAGGAACAATCCACTCATCCTACATTTTGCATCACCTCCTTCAATCAACCCTGTCCGCAACCTTGGGATATGTCTGGAAACAGGGGGTATACCAATGAGACAATTGAGAACAATATACTACAGCGGGTTTATAACTGCGTCACCTCCCCAAAGAGAAGATCCTCAGGACTAACAGGATAAGTAACAGTTGCCAACTCACTCATCCTCCCGATGCTGTGGTTCCCCGCCCATGCAATCTCCTTCTTACCTACATTCATATCCTCAATCCGCGCACTTATCCAGGGATTTCTGTGGCTTGTGTCCCAGCCACCTATACTGGTGGTCATACTCTTTGGACCACGCTCCAGAGGAGTCATGGGACTAATAGACTTTGAGGTCCACGCAATCGCACATTGGGCGCCTGGATAAAGGAAGTCCTAGCCTCAGACCTCCCACAACAACACTGTTCTAGAGCTGTGAGGGCCAACTTTGCACAGGCGCTCAAACTATCCAACCCACACAACCCATCCAGCCTGCTCACCTACCTTTTCAAACTTCCCCAATATAGCATGCCCACATGGAACCCCCCTCACCTCAAATGCCTCCTCTGCACAAATTGGTACACGGTGTGGACCGTCACTCTCACAGGCGCTAGTCAAGGAAGGGGAAGGCCCAGAGATCACTTTACTTTAAGGTTACCAGACGATTACCCCCAGAGGGACACACACGACATGGCCCCATTAATTGCAAGAATTGACTACTAAATGCTTGAGACATCCCATACGATCTCACAACACAGAAGGCAATATGGAGTCTAACACGTCATCCGCTCCTCCAGCCAAGGGTAAGAGCTAACACCTGGCTTTGCCTCAGAAGAACCTACTGAACAGCAGATTGCTCCAACTCCCATGCAGCATGCGCAGTGTGTGGAGGGGATGGAACCCTGCACCACCGCCTCAAAGCATGCCCCCATCTAGAGCCATATGGCGGGAAGTTGCACGTCTGTTAAGAATCCAAAATGACTAGGAGCTGTCAATATCCAGAAGCCTCCTCGCACTTCAACTTGAATCCCTGATATCACCCACACTCCGCTCCCTGATAGTCGCCATTGAAATGTGGACAATCCACACCGTAGCACTGGATGCCTTCAAGGGAACCGTGCCCACCATCTGTGGGACAAATAGAAGATTTCACATACACCTACTTAACACTTTCAAGCCTGGAAATACGGATATATGAGGCCAAAGCAACAACAACATATTGAATTATGGATCCCAGTTTGGTTTCTGAATATGGACCCCTTCCTCTACACCTGCTCAATAATAAAGGAAACCCCTTTGGAGTAAGGCATTCAACCCCCATATACCTGGCGGTACCAGCTGGCAACAGGGGTAGCTTGTCTACTCTGGGGTGCCTAAATCCCGGTGTACTTCACCTATCCCTATCCCATTACATATATCAGTATTGTCCATCCCCTGGTTGGCTTACTAGGTCAAACAAAATACATGTGAAGGTAAAAATAGATTTGGGAATGTAGGAGGTATTGGCACAGTACAGATTAAAAATTGGATTACATCAGGTTTCATCATTAATATGGACTAGGATTAGGTAATGGTAATGCAGTTAAGTGTTTCATTTATATGTCATAGGGAAGCTAACAGATAATAAGGTAGAATAGGCGACATAAGGTTGCTAATGGGGGGAATAGAGGAGTTACATGTTGAATACAGCCTCAGGCTTATAATTAAGGTGATATTATGTTGTTTTGTACAATCTTCTCTATTTTATTGGACAGTGAAGCATTAATGGAGAAATTCATCACAAAACATGTTTAATAGTGAAGTTGGCGATAATAAATTTTCAATCTATGTAACTTAAGGTTAATGTTTTTAGCCTTAATCTTAATAAACTGTTGATTGAAAAATTACTAATAAATATAAGCAAAGAATTTCTAAATAACTGCATGTATTGCAGGCTCAAGGTCGAAGCCTCACACCTATTAGGAAGAATCCTGATAATCACTTAATGCAATGCCGCATTCCACGCGGTTAAAGTCCATACTTTTGTCCAGTCCAGTTCTAGAACATGCAATCCCCTAAATCCCAATATTGTTGCCACAGATGCTTCTAACTTTACAATAGAATCAGCTCTGTTGCAGGAAGGGGAGGACTAAGTGGAAGTCCTATTGCCTATTTTTCAAAGAAGATGACCCTGACGCAGCTTAATTATGCTATCCATGACAAGGAACTACATGGTTTTGTTGGGGCGGTACAGCACTAGCACCACCATTTGCACAGTTCCAAGTGGCCCTTTACTGTCAGCACTAACCATAAGGCATTGATGTACTACCACGCCCCAGAAGCTGTCTCCTCGCCAGTCCTAGTGGTTGAAGATTCTGCCAGTTTCAATTTTCAATATGAATTCATTAAGGGTAACCATAAATTGTTTCCAGATGCTTTATCACGTAGCCCTGACTTTGCCCCCATCAGGCACTAGTTAGCCCACAGTACTCAGGTGTTTATTTATCAAAAACAGGCAAAGGAGAGCCATTTGCCAACCCCCACTCTTCTTATGATGTAGCCTCTGGAAGGAAAGAAAGCACCCCTGCCCAATTTAGGCTGTCCTGACTCCATTAGCTGATTATGAAAAGATTAAGCAGGCCTGCCAGAGAAATGGCGAGACCCTTGTAAAGGTTAACAGTTGTTAAAAGGGGTCATACTCCATCTAGGCAAGTGGTGAGTACCACCTGAACCTGTCAGATAGGAGGTGATTTGCGAAGCTCATGACCCTCCAACTGCTGGCCAACCCAGCAAGGACAAGATGCTTGTGTTGGTCCACCGCTCCTACAGTTAAACTAGTATTCCCACTATGGGTCTTATTTTTAAAGTCCTGCTTGACGTGCAATTAGTCACAACCTAGTCTCCTGAAGAGCACTGGACTTCTCATCCCCTCCAACCGCGTAAAAGCCATTAAACCTTGGCGTCACGTAATTTCATTGTAGGATTCCCCTTGTCCCAGGGTTATGATGCAATATTAGTATGGTGGACCACTTTACCAAGATGGCCATTTCTTCCCTTGAAATACCACAATCACCTCCTTCCAGACGTCCTGACTCTTTTTGGGATCACATCTTTTGCCTACACGTTCTCCCTCAACAAGATTATCAGCGATTGTAGCCTGCAATTCACCGCCAATTTCTGGAAAGCCTTACTTCTCATCTTAGCAATCCAACCCTGTCACTTTACAGCCTTTCACCCTCAGCTGGATGGAATGCAGAGAGAGTGAACCAAGGTCTATAACATTTCTTTTGTAGATATTGACGTTGAACAGAACAATTGGGCCTCTCAACTTCCGCTGGTGCAAATTGCCTTCAATAAACTTACTCATACCTCTACAGGCACGTTCCCTTTTTGCAAACCTTGGGTACAATCCTAGCTCTAACCTAAGTCCAAAGATTGAGTCCACCGTTGTTGCCCCAATGAGAGTGCTAAAGAGCTCAGAGACATACACCAGGCTTTAAAATACCATCTTGTTGACGCTGTGAGGATCTACAAAGCTAACCTGACTGCAAGAGCCTCAAAGGCCCTGAGTAAAATCTAGTCGACTTGTTCATGGTTAACGCCAAGAACCTCTACTTGAAACGTACCTGCCATAAATTAGGCCTCAAGCGTATTAGACCCTTCAAGATCCTCAGGAAAGTTTTTCCATCAGCTTACAAAACTGATCTACACATTTTCATCAAAGTGTTTAGCACCCTTCATGAGTGCCTCATGACCCCCTTTAGGGTCCCATGCCATCCCTCCATGAGCACATAATAGTAGATGGAGAACCCCAATACAAGGTTGATGCTGCTCTTGTCTCCTGCCTATCCTGGCGTCGCCTCCAGTATTTGGTGTCTTGGAAAGGATATAACGAAATTGAGAACAACTGAGTATCGCATAGAGACTGCTCCAACACTCAGGGTCTAATTTGCAACTTTCATTCTAGACTCCCTGATGCTGTAGGCCCTGCTATTCAAGCCACCTTGGCCTCCTTGAAAGCTGCCAACTCCCCACAAGAATTTTGATGTGGCTGACGTCTCCTCAGGTGGTGTAAGAACCCCATCCAGAGAGCGGAGGATGATGTCACAGTCAGTGACATTTTACCTGGGGTAGAATGCCTTACCAAAGCCAAACATAAGAAGTCCTTGGAGTCAAAGCCAGAACCCTTGAATAATATAATGACCTCTCTAGAGCTATTGATCGGAAATGGGTTCTGAGTTTATAAGTCAGTAATGAGTGAAATAACGCTATAGAGGCAGAAAATCTGGTGAATATCAACTCAAAAATCTGAAAATAGGTCAATATAAAGTTACGAAATTCAGCTGCATTTATAAAAATTTCAATTTTGCTAGAAGGCGAAAACATTTCTGGCATGGATCACTTTTTATTAATAATTTCAAGACCATCGCAAAACTCCCCTTTATATTCAAGCCCAAGTTGAGAAATGCTCTTGTTTCTCAGATACAAAGATAAATTTCAACAAAGTTTTGAGCATAATTTCTTTAGTTTTCCCTTACTTTTAAAACAATTTCATTAATAAAACACTGTTTAAGCATTCCAAGATGACTGGGCTCCGCTTTAAGCTCTAATAAACCCTCCCCCTTTTTGGAAAACCGCCTCCTCATGCTGAAACTATGCCGCCAAGCAGCCATGTCATATTTCGCCGCTTTCCGCCAAATACCTACCCAAACTCCAAACTATCAGGGATATTTGTCTCAGATAATTTGCTTCAGTTTGGCTTCTTTTTCTAAATAAATTTTTATAAAAACATAAGAAAGATAACCTGAGACCTTGCTTCCTCCTGATTGGCCATCTCGCCTTATTTTTGGCACCTTTTTCCTGGCACCTTTCCCCTTATGACCTCCTGCGCTCAGTTTCCTATGACAAGTCCTTACTGACTTAACAAACATTATACTGTGATTTTAACTTCAGACTGATCATGTACAGTGATGATAAGTACGTCTTTATCTTCATCATAAGTTGTGAACTAAGATTAGGACGTCTTGGCGGAGTTGCAGGTTTAGTTTTCAGCAAGTAATGCAACTTCCTCCTTTTTTATGGATTTCCAACAAAGTGTATCTCTCCTGGATGCTGTAGAAAAAGATTCCCGCTGTTAGGCGCGTGGAATCCTTTGTCTAACCAACCAAGATGGAGTTTTTATCCCTTAATTACTTTGGTATCATCAGTGATCAAAGCGCCGGTATAAAGATCAGCTCACCTCTTACAGATAGCAAAATTTGGGCATATACTCTTCAGACCTACTCTCATTTATGAAGCTTTTCTAGTTCAGGCTCCTCGGTTGGGCATTCTGTGGTGGTCTGATTGCAGTATTCCATGATTTTCTCTAGATCTTATCTCTGCAAATCATCACTTTAGGGAATCTCAGTTGGTTTCTTTGATACAGGTAATTTCAGTGGCCACCTCCATTGGAGCCACACTTTGGAGTGCACAGGTAGGGGCAGGAGGTGTACAAAAGTGTTTCTCAATGAAATTTTGTTGAGTGAAACTTTAAATAACAAGGATGCCTGCTCATCTTTTACTCAAATTGTAAGTTCTGGTCAGGTTCCAGGTGTGGATGTTCTGTTGTTTACAAGGATTGTTTCCTGACCTACAATCTTAGTTTCCATGGGTTCAGATCCCTATGTCCCTTATGTTGATCCTGATTATATGGAGATCAGGTACCCTTTAACCCTCTAGTGCCTGAATTATCTGTGTTGCAACAAGTTGAAAATTAAGTAAATCCTTCGATCTAAATAACTGTTCTCCTTTCAGATTCTTGTCCACTTGATACCTATGTGATTACAACATCTCAGTTGGTCATGTCCCATGATGTTGCAAATAAAAAGAGTCTTGACTAATTTTGTTGCCTCTTGAAAAACGATTGATTTTCATTAAATGTCAATTGATTCTCTCTTACAACTAGAGCGGTGGTTATCTTTATGAGCTTAAGAATAGCACAAGATCTTAATTAAGGCCTTAAAATGGGTTCACCTGTAATGGGTGCATTCTCCACACCAAAGATCTGTTATGAAGTGGGGTGAGCTATACCCTTTTCTATGCACAAATTATGTTTTTGTAATTAGTTTACCTCAATGCCAATGTTTCTATTTCCAGTTATTCTGCTGGTAGGATGGTGGCGCAGCAACAGGTTAATATCAATATGGAAACTAATTTTTAGCCTTTGAGAAAACTCAGTTATGAGAGAGAGTTTCCTCTCATTGACACATTGGCATTTGAATGAGGGCGGGTGGGTTCTATTACTTCCATTACCTTTCCCACAGACCATCCTCCCAACTTTCGCCCTGAGTTAGTAAAGTAAGGATAGCTTTGATCTGGAAAAAGCCAACTGTATCCTGCCCCATTCTGAGTATTACTTGGATTTCTATTCGATGGTGAATTTGATTAATGTTGATTGCTCGTTATTTCCCTATACTGAACATAAAAACAAAGCGTTAGAGATTTAGTTAGAGGATATGCTTCGATATGGGTGGATATTCCAGAAATCCTCCACATCACTTCCTCCATAGTTTTCACTCATAAGGCCAATGGAACTCTTCGTTCATGCATGGACTATGGTCATTTAAATAACATAATAGTGAACAACCTTATTCCCTTACTCTGGAAAGACCATCAGCCAAGAAATCACAAAATCCTGTGTGTTTTCTAAGTTTGACCTTATGAATGCTTTCAATCAAATCCAGGTGGCAGAAAGCCAGTAGTGGCTTATGGCCATACGCACAAAAAGGGGCGTTTTTTCAACTCTATGTAATGCCCTTTGGTTTATAAACGCATCTGCCACGATCCAACACATGATTTATGATTTTCTGAAAATTTATGACTCATATATGCAGTGACATAAATTGACAGCACCTTAGTAGTCTCACTCATGAGAAGCATACCAAGGACCTGGAGGCGGTTCTAGCTGTGCTGCAGAAGGATGATCTTTACTTTTTTAGCACTAATGGTGAACAACCCAAAAGGGGAGCCGCCACGCATCTTTATTTGCAAATGGGCCAAACAAAAGGATTATCATAAGTTAAAAAAATTCCCAACATAGACCCTAGGTTATCAGCCTAGCAATCCATATCATATGGCGAGGAAGCTTTGAGGAAACTTTTGTCTGGTGCCCGCTTTAGCTGGTGGACCATGGCAGACAACATCAGGGTAGGAGCATAAGCGACATGAGGCATAAGGAGGTATAGGTGTGGGTTTTTTTCAATAATAAGCCCAACGTTGTCCATCGCCTCAATGTATTGAACAAATAGGATGATTTTTACTTTAAGGCTTCCAAGTGTGAGCTTTTAAAGAAGAAGTCACCTTATTAAAAAACTAGCCTAGAAGGATGGTATGCTATTTTCCCTAGTAAGCTGAATATCATTCTCTCATGACCCACCTGTTGTAATTGATTTAAGGCATCAATATACAGCTTCACAGGTCAGTTACTCCTAAAATAAAATAGGGAATTTTATAAAAACAGTAACCCTAAAATTAAAGGTGATAATTATTATTATATCCAAGGTTTTATTTCAGAATCTTTTACAAGCTAGGTATTAAAAACCCCTCTAAAATTGAACATATATAATTATAAACTAACTGAAGAATACTAAGCAGGGTATAATCATACTAAAAATGGTATAAACCATTGACCTAGAACTTTTGGCATAATAAAACCTTGGCTTTTGTTTTACGCCAGCTTGGGAGCAAGTGAGCAAATATAATTTTAATAAAATTGGGGATTTGAATTTACAATGCTGTAAAGCTTAGTAAATCAATAATAAATGATCTGGGGCATTGTCTGTTGGATGGGAAGAATCTAAACCGCAATATATATCATTGTCACTTCCCAGTGCAAAACAATAGCATTTAATCCTGTCAATTAATAGCTAAGTATAAAAACGTGGGCGTGGAGGCAAATTAATCAATTGTAAACTTAATTAGACAGATTAACATTGGTGTCAAGGCCTGAGGAATAAAATCCTTTAACTAAGAAAATAAAGATTAAGTAGATCAAAAATAATATAATATAAATTTAAGGGTTAGTCAGATCAAATCATACCATTTTTGTCAGGATCACCCTTTTATGCGTGAATTCTATTAATATAAAAATCAATTTTTAGATATTTATTTAATAAAGAAATGCCGAGGTTTGATCCTCATTAACTTATGTTGAGTTATCTCAAAGTACAGGGATCATCTCCAAATATTTTTAGAAGTATTTCAAATGCTTTTCATGTTCTAGTATTATTGTAAAATTGATACCAATAGAAATTTATGGTTTAAATATTAACAGCAATTTAAGACGAGGATAACAGTCTTTTATTTATTTATATTTAGAAGTCATTATTATCATCTTATCAGCACCCAAAGCTGCAAGTTTCCACTAAGCTAGACTATCTATTACTTAGTAACTTCCTCATCTCTCTCCTTCTACTACCTTAGCCTATCTACCTGCTGCCTATCTTAATCCTCTCTTCTATCACACTTTAGATTTGAGTTACTTTAAATATTTTGAGGTTTTATATAAGAAAATTTCGTTTCTCATATACTCCATTTAGTCATGTAGTAGATTTTTCTGCCATTAGGGCCTACTAACCACTGGATATATAGGGCCATAAAATCAACTAACGATGATTAGGATTATTACCCTGGGTCCTGACAAAATGGTGCTTCCTGCCAGGTGTCCCAAGCTTTCTGTGCAAACTACAGCAGAAAGGAATGGGAGCGATCATTGCCCTGGGCCTCAAGCCCAAAGCCTACCATGGGTCTCAAAACTCAGGATGAACTTCTTGTTGAGATTTGAGATGATGAGCGAGCTAAGACCCATGCTCTTAGCCTTAACAGATCATCTCTCAAACCAATGCAAACAGAACCTTACCCTGAAGGTGCCAAAACTAGATTTAACCAGGAAGCATCACACATATGAGAATTGATGGAAACACCTTCAAGAATCCTATCCCTGCTTCCTGAATCACAAGAGACGCAGCCTTCACAGCTGCAGTCATGATGATGCAGTACAATGAGGGCGCTGAAAAGGAGATCAATTCAGAAGGCAGTGAAAGTTACTTATTATATGGGGCCATAAGGTCCCTGAGGCACAATGTCCCTACACGAACTATAGATATTGACACTTTCTAGCTCAATAATTTAATCTATTTTCACCCATCTTTTTTGACCTCTCAACTTATTTTCAGCTTTGAAACTATTTTCATACTCTGGTGACATCAAGAGGGCTGTTATTCTGAGAGAATTGGTGCTCACTACAGTGGACTACAAGATATCTAAAGTGATAACTTCAATTATGAACAATGGATAATACCAAACTCTCTTTCCGCTTGGCATAACTTTCCAAGCCAAATTACACGAATTTATAAAAAAATCAAATTCGCCCATAGTAGTTTCGCTCTGATGTCCTCAGATTCTCCACTGGCTGCTCCAGCCTGGGGCAGCGGCAAAAGTCCCCCACCATTTTCCGTCTGGCAGGAAAACGCGCTAGGACTGGTTCACCCAATCATTCCTAACTATGAGCTGATTCGTTCCACCCAAGGACATGGACACCCACCTTGCTCATACCCAAGTGGTACCACACTGCCCCCTAGTGCTCCCCTGGAGCAACATGCACTATGGCCTAAGGGTCAAATATAGGAAACTATTCCCATACCATGACCAAGCCATTATCAAAATGACACAGGTGGTGATGACACCCGCCAGCTTTATTGATTTACGCCCCTACAAAGGGTATTTCAACCTCAGCTTCACCTGCAAAGCTGACACTGCCACTGCAGCAACTGTGCTCCTGGTATTCCAGGGCACCCCTCTCCCCACAACTCAGATTAAGCTCCCAGAGGACAACACTTTGGTGGTTTAGTTTGCTGACCTGCCCACCCACCTCCCCCCTGAAGTGCTCCACCGGGAGCTGATGGACAGTTTGGCAGCCTATGGCTCCAAACCATCTTACAATTTGTGGTCCCAAATGGGGCCACACGACTTGATTGGCCTCAGGCATATACCATGATAAGCCCTGAATTTATTAAAATTGTGGTGGCAATTCTGCCGCACACCATTATTCCCTCAGCGCCTGACCATCCATTTTGGGCCTGCATCAAGGGCGGGCAGATGATCTGTCCATCATGTTTCAAGTTAGACCACTCAAAACGCAA